>CAXAKX010000123.1:0-14441 GCA_963969525.1 Ontholestes murinus | reverse complement strand
GTATCAAATATGCTCACGAATTATAAATATTAATAACTCTGTTGTTATTCCATTCACAACCTATTCCATTTCAGTTCTCAATATGTAATATACACAAGTAATCGCCAGCATATGCAAAAAAGAAAATAGTTTAATTAGCGTAGAATGTAATTAAGAATTAGATATTTATTTCATTTTTTGAATTAATTAAAGACGGTATTTAGTCTACAACATTATGGGCCTATTCATTCAGAAAGACAGTAATCTTAATGTTTTATATATATATTGCATCTGTCCTATGAAAATAAACATAACTAAACTGTGAAAATTAGCTATAATTATTATTTTCATTTCTATTGTGGATATTAAACCAATAATAATCATTTGAATTATGAAAATACGATTATTTTCTGGAGAAAACATATGATGAAGTTTTCTGGAAATTTCATATATGACATTTATTTCATATTTGCAAAAATGTAAATGTTTCTTAATATAGAATATTATTAATTAAGTCCAGTAAATATACGTTTTCTATAGCCTCATTCATACAATATAATCAAGATTAAGGTATAATTCTTACAAACTCTGCTTTCTGTATTCTATATCATTGAGCTTTCTAAATGTAAAAAAAATAGGCAAATTTATTAACGATTACTTATTATTTTTATTATGTGATAATGAAGGACACGCGTTTTTTAATACGCCATTGAACATTCATACAATTTTTGATAAACTAAATATTTAATTAAATTTAGCAAAAGCATAAACATACATGATTATTTAAGATTTAGAATAGAAGAAATGCTAGAAAGTATCTAATCAAAATGAATATTTAATATATATATGATCTACATGTTTTATGTAAACTTTTAATACAACGTGTCTACGTAAGTATGCAACATATGGGAAACTTTTTTATTATTAATTTCTCAGAAAATTTTATTCTTTAAAAAAGTTGGTGCTTGAATTTTATCAAGTATCCTTAGTTTTAACGTATCTGTATAAATTATGGCAGAGCGATTAACTTTACAAGACAGAGCAGAGTTGGTGCTAATATGAGACGATAACTATAAAATTTGCAAAGAAGCAGCCGAAATTTTTAACGGCAGGCACCCCGAAAAGAGAATCAGTTATTCACAAGTGTCAAGAATTTTAAAGCAATTTAAAAGGACCGCAAAATTTAAATTGCATTTTAAAAAGAACGTACTAAACCAGTGAGAAATGTGGATAATTCGTTAGATATCTTGGTTGAAAACTCTGAAATAATAATAATAGAATTGAGAAATAAGTTGAAAGCATTTAAACCAAGATATGTTTAAATTTAAAGAACATGATTACGACAATTGTTCTATATTTTATTTCATGGTACAATGTGAAATAGAAATTAATTTTCTAAGAAGATCGTGTTTACGGATGATGCTACATTTACCAAAAACGGTGTAGTTTTATCATAAAACTGTAGTTGGCGGTCAACAGAAAATCCAGCATTCGGAATTATCTACAAAAATCAATATTCTTGAAAAATAAATGTTTGGTCTGGATTTTTGAACCGAAATATGACAGGGTCCTACGTATTTCGGCATAATTAAAATTCAGAAAGATATTTAGAATTTTTAAATGTGGAATTGGAAAATTAATTTTATATGTTACCTTTGGCTACAAGAAATTCTCTTTGATTTATGCAGGATGGGGCACCTGCACAAAGTGCTCGTGTCATAGTTGAATATTTAAATGAACAATTTAATGAGAAATAGATTGGAAGACATTCAAAATTTCCATGGCCTGCTCGCTCACCTGATCTAAATCTACTTGATTACTTTTTATGGGGGTGTTAAAAATCAGAGTTTATTCTGAGAGTAGAACAAGTGTATGTATTAAGAGGGAAGGGGATCACATCGAGTGATTTTTATTAAAGGAATAATATCGTTAAGATCAAGCACCAACTTTTATAAAGAATAAAATTTTCTGAGAAATGAATAATAAAATAGTTTCCCATTTGTTGCATACTTACGTGGACACGTTGTATATAGATAATTTTGATAACTACGCAATGATTATGTAATTACTTCAGTTCATTCTATGAATAAAGATGAGTAGATTATTTTACATGGAAGTTGAATTATTGTATAGGTTATGATTCATGTGATGAACTCTAGTCTGTAAAATGCGAAAATTTCATGAAAAATAAAAATAGTTTATTTAGGTAAATGCTATCTTAAATCAAAAGAGTGACATACAGGGTGATTGACGAAAATTTTTTGGTGCTGTATGTAGTTATTTTTTGATCCGATTTGAATAGATAATGAAATCATAAGTGATCAATATGAACTGAACTGGTATTTTTTCTTGCTTCCAGTTTTGACAAGAGACAATCAAGTTTATTTTCAAATTGCACTGTATACATCAAACAAAAGTCGAGGAATTGAGGAAATTATTAAAAAAAAAAAAAAAAACAAGTACTCGTAGTAAACAATATACAGAGGCTATATGTCAAAACTGACAATGTCTGTCATTGATACAATACTGCAATGATTATTTCAACATGTTTTCCAAGTCCTATTAAGTCATAGTAATCCTTAAGAAGTTCTGATACCAAATATCAGGTCATTTGATTAAGGTTTAGAAGTTTGACGTATAACTTTGGATGACAGATGACTTCATCCCTGCTTTTGGTCTTAAACACTAAAGAATAAATGTAAGACTAAGTATCTAGTACTACTATTACTAGTATCTCCCACTTTCTTTAACCCGGAATTTCGTCCAGGTGCTCTAAGCGGTGATTTCAAGATTTTTGTCAAAACCTTTTCTAAATAATATTTTTTAATGGGTAATTACGTTAAGGCAACTTAGCTATGGGTTTTTGGAAATTCCACACTATGACTAATTTCAGTAGAAGAGCCGACTCTAACAATTTTTTTCTGGTCACCGGAATACATAATATAATATATATATATATATATACAACGTGTCCACGTAAGTATGCAACAAATGGGAACTTTTGTATTATTAATTTCTCAGAAAATGTTACTCTTTATAAAAGTTGGTGCTTGATCTGAAACCTACAAAAAAGACATAAGAAATGACATTAAATGCAATATTAGAAAAATAATGAACAATGTTTATAAGTTTTGCACTTTTAAGCGAATTTTATCAAGTATCCTTAGTTTTGACGTATCTGTATAAATTATGGCAGAGAGATTAGCTTTATAATACAGAGCAGAGTTGGAAAAGAGAATCAGTTATTCAAAAGTGTCAAGAATTTTAAAACAATTTAAAAGGACCGGTAAATTTGAATTGCATTTTGAAAAGAACGTACTAAACCAGTGAGAAATGTGGATAATTCGTTAGATATCTTGCAAAGCCTCGTTGAAAATCCTGAAACACTAGTAATAGAATTGGGAAATAAGTTAAAAGCATTTAAACCAAGATATGTTTAAATTTTGCAAGAACAAGATTACGACAATCATTCTATATTTTGTTTCATGGTACAAGGTGAAATAGAAATTAATAGAACATTTCCTAAGAAGATCCTGTTTACGCATGAAGCTACATTTACTACAAATGGTATAGTTTTATCATAAAACTGTAGTTGGCGGTCAACAGAAAATCCAGCATTCGGAATTATCTACAAAAATCAATATTCTCGAAAAATAAATGTTTGGTCTGGTTTTTTGAACCGAAATTTGATAGGGTCCTACATATTTCGGCATAATTAAAATTCAGAAAGATATTTAAATATGGAATGGGAAATTTAATATTATATGGTACCTTTGGCTCCAAGAAATTCTCTTTGGTTTATGCAGGATGGGGCACCTGCACAAAGTGCTCGTATCGTAGTTGAATATTTAAATGAACAATTTAATGAGAAATAGATTGGAAGTCATTCAAAATTTCCATGGCCTGCTCGCTCACCTGATCTAAATCTACTTGATTACTTTTTATGGGGGTTTTTAAAAATCGGAATTTAATCTGAGAGAAGAACAAACTTATGTATTTAGAGGGAAGGGGATCACATCGAGTGATTTTTATTAAAGGAACAATTTCGTCAAGGTTGTTAATTTCAAAGAAAATACAATTTTTGTTGATTGAAACCGTATGTCATTTGTTTTGTCTTTTTTGTATGTTTTAGATCAAGCACCAACTTTTATAAAGAATAAAATTTTCTGAGGAATTAATAATAAAAAAGTTTCCCATTTGTTGCATACTTACGTGGACACGTTGTATATAAATATATATATATGTTCTGATGTTTTTTCGGGATATTCCTCGCGTTTCGTTCGTTGAGGTTACTCGACGTTTCGGCGACATCTCATTCGCCATCTTCTGGAGTTTCTCTCAATATATATTTTTTTCTCTTTAATCCAATATCACTACCCATGTGTATAAATAAATAAACCTATTTGAGCAAAGAAGAAATAGTATAAAAATTGTAATTCCGTATATGATAATCTAAAAGTAGGTAATTCTCTAAATATTTTAAGCCATTTCTCACTACAAATTAATCGAAAACGAGAAAAACTAAAATTGTTTGCAAATAGGTGAGTTCACTCTAAGTAAAAGTTGAACAAATGATAAGTCCTTAGTTAATTATCATTTTACATGTAACAATTCATGATAAAAACAACATTTTAAGTATAACTAAGTAAACAATGGCATTTGAAAATAAGAGCATGGTTTTAAAAGTTAAAAAGAAGAATCATAGGTGCCAAATTTGCAAGCGAATTAATTGTAGTCTTCAAGTATATTTTTTTAAATTTTGGCTGTTTTTAAGTTGACCTGAAATGTTTTTCATTAAACGTCGTTTGCTCTAAGTGAGTGTTTACTAGATGTACTTTTTGTTTATTCAACTTCTCTCTAAATATGCAAATTTATACACATTTTCAAGCATAGGGTAGAGATGATGTTGAATAATTTCACTTGACACAAAAATATCTGTTTCGTGAACACCCTAAAATAAATAGTACTATTATTTGGTAAAATTTACATAAGCCTAATGGTATAGAAAGCTTTTGGAATATTAAAGTATTCTATAGCCGACTTTTGGATATGAATGTGTTTTTAGGAAGAAAGCCTATTTGTTCTTTTATTAGGTATTTGAAGAATTGTTCTATAATAGAACGAAGTTTAACAGGAATAGAGTTAAAAATTATTGGGTGTTTGTTTTCAGATTTGGGAATGCAATAATACCTTGTTTCCATTGTTAAAAGAAATATGAGTATATAAAGTGGAAGTTACATTAAGAAAAGATCTTCGAATTTTCATCGGTTGATAGTGGTAAAGCAGTATTTTGAAATGTAACGTACCAGTCATTTATTAATTTAAAAGTCTTTTTCATAGTCATTATTTTTTGAAGGTTTAAGAGTAGTCTCTAAATGTCTGGCAAAAGCTTCTGCGATTAAAAAATCATCTCTTGACGTTAGTTGAATAAGTTTGTTGGTGGGTTATTAATTTTGTCTAGTTTTCTATTTTGATTAAACTTGTTACACGTTTCGGTTCATTTATATTTTTTTGAACTTCATAATTAGCGTTTTTACCTCTTTCTTTAATTTATTGAATTTTTTCTGAGTGAACTATCATTGAAAAAATTATTGTCTTTCTAAAGTTATCTTTAGTATTTCAAGTAGGAGGATGAATTTAGGTAGGGGTATTTGTTAAGGATTGCAATTGATTGCTATAGAGGAATGCTGCAAGGCCTTGGAAGAAGTGTCTCGCGACAAGGAGGTAACTCTATGCTAGGTAAAAGGACAGAACAACAGCAGAGGGAACAGAGTAGCAGAGGTTTAAAAAAATTCATCGCAATGAACACCAAAACGGCCAGATACTCTTTGCAACTGTCCAGAGAAAACCTACGGAAAGTTGTAGGGCTTCTAACAGGACACTGCAATTTATGATCACACCTGAACAAACTGGGACTACAATCTAGCCCTATCTGCAGAGGGGGGTGAAACGGAAGAGGAAACCGCGCAGCATGTACTTTTAGACTGCCCCGTATTATCCAACCTAAGTAAATCCATAATGGGAGAGGGATGTCTAAAGCCATCAGACATCCTCAGAGTCCGTCTTGCTGCAGTTCTGGCGTTTGCCAATGCCTTGGGTTGGCTTGACTGTAGCAAGGAATGAGAACTTAAATGGGAGGACACACAAAGGGCCCATTGGGGCATTAAAGTTAATTAATGACATTTTGTTTTTGAAAATAGAATCGTCTATTGAGTAATGAGGATGGATGTAGACAAGAAACACATATAAAGAAAGGGTGAAATGAGTTAATACGTAATCAACCAAGTTTGCTTTACCGAAGGGAATAGATGCAATAGAACCTCCCCACTGATATACATTTGTGGTTGTTGATTGTGTCTCTATTTCCAATTATTAAAATTGAAAATTTCCTTAATTTTTTTTCAACGAGTAAATTCACGTGGATTGAGTTATTAGTTAGGAAATAAGCCATTGCAAACAGTAACAGAAGCTGTGTTAGACACAATTTAGCGCAAATATTTTCCTGGGCTATTTTATGTATAAATACGTTTATTGCGTGGAATCGGCATTGGTTCTGGGGGTATACTTTCCACTATTGGAAAGTAAATAGGAAGTTGTTATGCAATAGGTCAGAGTACACCTCGTGTGATGTGGTTTTATTGTTAGTCGCTTTAGAAATAATTATTTTGGCACTTACTTCATCGCTTATCACAGAATAGTCAATTTCTGTTTCTTCACTGTACATAGAGCTATATGAAAGTTGAGTTTCGGTTTTTAATTTCGGTGCGGTCGAAGAGTCCTCGAAGTGTTTTACTACAATGTTTTTTTTTTTTTCAATTTGATTGTATTTAGGTTGTTAATCAGTTTTTGTTATTCTCTGTTAGATTTAATTAAAAATCCTAGTTTTGTTTTAATTATTGTGTTTGGTCCTAAATCATTTCGGTTTGTTACTATAATAATCAAAAGCGATTTTTTATAAAAAGAAATAATTTTATTTAGTTATTTCGATGACGTTTTACTATCTTTCGGGTAACATCATGATGCTACGCTCAAAGAACTTCCGGCATTTCTCAGCAAAAACAGAAGCAAGTGACTGAATTGAATTGTTTACCGTTCAAAGAGTTTTGCAAAGATCAATATAAATAGTAATGGGACGGCACGGTGCAAGGTCTGGTGAGTATGGTACATCAAATCCCATCCAAGCTCCAGCAACTTCTGACGGGTCACTAAACCTGTGTGTAATCTTGCGTTATCGTGACAGTAGATATCCGTATTGATGATTTAGTTCTGTGGTAGCAGCTCAAAATACATGGTGCCTTTGTTATCCCACTAAATTAAGAGCCTAACCTTTCTTTTAATAGATATTTGCTATCGAAGTGGTTACAACTTGTTCACCGGGCATACACCATGATCATTTTCACACCACGTTGCACAGTGGTCGATTTGTTGAATCTAGCTGAACATTTCGCTACAATGTTTAAAATTATACATAATGATAAAAAATATATTGTATTTAATATATATATATATATATATATATATATATATATATATATATATATATATATATATATATTGTTTCCTGGAATATTAAATAATAACCCCCATCCCCTATAGAAATATTTTTTTTTTTAATTTAATTTCTTACAAAAAAATATTTAAATAAAAAATGAAAGGGGCTTTATTTTAAGTTAAAACTTACTACATAAACTTTATTTAAAACCTGTAGTTGACATATAAACTTCTCGTTCCATCTTGCAAACATACATTTTAAATTAAAATGAAGAATCGCGATCTTCATTTTAATTTCATATTTTATATCAGCAGAACATTTATATTAAAATTAAATTTAAAACTGCAATACATATATTCTTTAATATTGATGAATATGACATTTAATACATATATACATATTTGTAAAACACAATGTACATCAAATAAACAATTTATTGAAATGTTACATTTGGCCAAATGTCAAATCTGTAAAGAATTTATATGATCCTCTCGGTTTAGATGGCCCTGGTTGCGATTCGATGTGTATAATAACTTCTTTTTTAACTTTAAATTCTTCTGATTTATTTAACCACTCTGCATTATTGATCTCAAATATTAAAATATTTCGATTAGATTCCTTCCACTTTTTAGTTAACTTTGAGGTAAAATTTTTAATTAACCTCCGATGAATATTATTATTTTCATTTTCCAAATGTTCATGAATATTTAATATATTCATGATAAATGAAAATACTGCTGAATTCTTATTTTTTGATAATTTTTCTGCACGCCAAATTGCGAATAACGTTTTTCGGGGAATGGATACGTCTTCTAAAAAAATTAATAAGTTGATTGTTCGCAGTTTTATGCAAAAGTTATTTAGTTAGTTAAAAAGATAAGATACAGGCCTTAAATAAAAAATATAGTTCATCGCGAATCTGTGCGAATCTGATATACTTTTACCTTTTTTTCTTTAGAAATTAAGAATTTAAAAGCTAGTGCGCAGCATCAATTTTAAATAATAATTTACCGAAATTTGTTGAAACAATCATAAAAATTCAAATATCAACAATGAAAACATGCCTGAGGGGTACTTTTCCATGATCGTAGTAATCAAATTCACTTAAAATGATTTTAAAAAAACAGCTTAAAACTTTGCGGCGAAATCACGTTCGGCACGAAAAATGTGTAGCGTCTGGCAAGGCAGTACGATATGCAATGGTTACTCGGGTACCCAGAGGGCTAAAGGTTTTATGACATTACCTGGTCTTCAATGGAACATTATAGTAATGATATTTGTATAATTTACTGTTATTCCTAAAAATTTATTTTCTACGAAATGTTCAGCTAGATTACTGAAATCGACCACTGTGCGTTGTCGTAAATTTTCAATTTCTCATCGTGAGTGACAACATGTTTGAGAAATTGATAATTTTCATTATTTTTCAAGAGCTTGTCGCAGGCGTTTATGCTTTATTAAATTACTTTATTTCAGATCATGTTATTCCAAATATTGAGTTTACTAACATATCTCTGCCTGTGCAAATGTCTCTTTTGAGAAAGGCTGCTTAGATTAATGTCTTTATTTAATCGTCTTAGGCTTCAATTGGCTTTTCTGAACATGGCGCATCTTTGACATTGAAAATTCAGGCAGACAGCACATAGGTTTTTATGGGATTGCGTTACGTTTTTCCCTTTTCCAAAGAAAAACAGTAAAACATAGCGATATTCCTCGGTTTTCTTTTCATTTTTTGACCATTGCTTTTCGACGGCTACTGAATCGATTCACTTACTTTTTTTAATGAAGTATTTCCTATTAAATGGTATTTAGGCTGCAGATACTTGATTAAAAATGCAATATTATACATCTATTGCATAAAACTGAAATTACTTAAGACCAATCTTATTTTCTTGCCATTTGTGATATTTGTATGCGCCTTGATTTTTGGGAAGTTGTAAAATGAAAGTTCTGTCTATACGTTTGTTGTGTGTAAGAGGCTATCGAGGTTGTTAAGATAGGTTTTTTTATGTTTGGCTCTTTGTGTTACTTTGCTTGCGGAGGTCGACATTTCGGTCTCCCATTGTATCCGTTTTTTTTTGGCGCTTTGAATCCATTCGCTGCTTTAGTATCAGAGGCATTAACTGTTTATAATTTTTATGTTTATAACATAATATACTCAAGTATTTTTTTAGCTCTAATAATACGTATTACTATCACGACCGCTAGTAAGTGAATAGAGATTATATATTTACCATAATGATAAAACTAGATTTTTGGTACTAGGAAAATAAAATACGATCTATGTTGAAACTAATTTTATTTTTATATATTATATATCTATAACTAAGTGATTATCGCAGAAACCATATTCAAAGCCTGATGCTGAAAATTCCGTGTTATGAAAGTCCAAGCCATCGTTTTAACGATAATATCCTCCATAGTAGGGCCCATAACCATATCCGTAGCCCGTAGAGTAGCCACCATAATCAACATAACCAGGATATCCAGCAGAGTAGACACTGGCAAATTGCGGTCTTGGCTGTGGGTGCGGCAAAGCAATGGCCATTACCAAAAGGGCAAAGAATAGTACCTGTAAATAATACAAACATAAATATATATAAAAGAAAGATATAGTTTCTTTAGATTTTTTGGTTAAGTACTTGGGTTTTTTGTATAAATTAGGTAACATTTTCGCTAAATCACCAATATATATATTCTAACATATAATATTTATATTTTTATGTTATTATTAACTAATTTTATTGTATATATAAGCTAGTCATTAGATCAAATTGATTTGTTACGTCTGTAAAGGCAAGCATTAAAAATAACTAGTAATTAAAACAAAATTAAGAAAATTAGAAAAACATGAAAAAATTAATACACCATACATGTTTTTAAAGTTTTTACCCGCGGGTAAAACCATCATCAAGTTTAATTAATTATAAATAATGTTTAATATAAAGCAGATTAATTTGTAACAATAATGTACTTACCAGTTTAAACATTTTGATTGCGATATTGCGATTCACTTCCGAAGACTTACACTTGTTATGTCAAACAGAGAGATTATACTGATGCTATTCTATTATTGTTCCTTATATACCCCTGCATTTTAAAGATAAATAATGCATGACACATAAATAATTCTTAATCTGATGTAGATAGGCTCATTATTTTCGGAAACGTAATGCAAAGAAGAGATCCTATATGTGTAATGAAATATTCATCCTTGTCCGTGTCACCTTGATAGACAGATGGCGTATGTAATGACAAAAGTTATTTGAAAAAATGCACAGAGATATTTAAGATTTATTATATAGTAATTATTTTTTTATGTTTAATATAAAAACGGTTTCAAACATTATTTCTTAAATTACGTGAAAAAGTAATTGTGGAGGCTTTCACTTCGTGATATATTTTGATAATTCAAAATAAATAAACAATTAACTTTGTAGGTATTGTTTGATAATGACAAGCTGAAGTTTTCGAAACTATAGTTACAAGTGTAAATAAAACGTCATACCAACAAAGTGTACGTGAAATAATGTAAAATATAATGATTTAAATAATATTATGTCAAATAATTTTTAATTTTTACAAGAAAATTATATCAACTTTTGCAACCTACATAAATAAACTTTAATTGGATTAATTTGCCCATATAACTGTAAGTGTTGAAGCAAACTTAATATATATATATATTTCTATGCATAAATTAGGATTTTAATAACCTTAATAATAAACATAATATATTTATATTAGATAAATCATTTAATTCCTTTCTATACAGTGTCAAATTTTTCTTTTTATTTAATTTGGGCTATGTGGTTTTAATTTCATTTATTAAGAAACTTAATTATCACGGTAGATCTAAAAATAATTGATATATTTATAAAAGTACAAATACAATTATATTTACTTCTACTGCCAAATAGTTTACTGTGATCCGAATGCAAAAATGTTAGCACATAAATATTTACTAGCAACAATAATTTGGAGGCGATGATGTCATTATGTACTATGTAGTGCACACATGCTAGTAGTAAAATATTCCATGTATTTAACATTAAACAAATACCACCGATCGATGTAGATGACATATGTGTGATACTATTTTTAAATATAAATATTTATGCAACGATTTCGGGACACCTTCGATTTAATAAATGAATTATATTTTGACGGTGACTAAGTTGGTAAATTTTATCGGTTACATAAAAGCACACCATGCAATTAAAGTAATTAATTATATTTATTAATTATTATATATTACTTTTCCATCTCTTTTTTGTAAAATAGTTATATTATTTACAAATAAAGATAATTATATACTTAAAATGAAATTGTAATTAAGATGTTATGTTATATGGTAACTATTAACTTATTTTTAAGAAATAAGCCGCTTTGTATGGAAAATTTTAATCCTCTATAGATGACAACTTAAAATATAAATAGGCAATAAAAGTTATTTTCTTAAAAAAATCTTTTAAAGCAAAATTTGTGGTTTTTTAACAGTGCATTGAAGAAATTGACAAGAGTCATTTTATTTAATTTTTAAAAGCATATATGGAAAAACTATTTTTCTACATTTCTAAAACATTTTTTTCTTAATATTACAATTAAGGCAGATATTTTTTTACAAACTTTATATATTTGTTATTGTATTTGTTATATTAAACTTATTTAGAAGTTAACCAAAGAAGTTTAAGAAATTATAAAATTCTGTTTTTCTTTTGTTTAAATAAGTTTGTACAATTTTAAACATTCAAAAGCCATAGAAACCACTCATTTCATCTCTTAATTTCGAAGGCAGCTTTCATATTCTTTGGAATAATTTTTAGCAAATATTTTGATTTACATTTATTTATTAACTATCGAGGCTAAAATTTAATAGAATATGTTAACTATTCATTATTATTATGATGCGAACGAAATCGTACCTCATAAGTAGATTAATATTTGTTAAGAAAAGTTCAAAAAAGAAATATTATTTTCAGAACTAAAAATATATGTAAAACAGAAGACAAGATACATATAAAATGTAATATAAGACTAGTGATCCTAAATAGTCAGCAACAATGATACATTTTACTCTCCGCCACTAGCTTTATATATCCACTTCTGGCATTAATTCATGTTTCCGAATTCCATTATTATAAATAAATATAACCAATCTTTTTCATTCTGCTTGTTGAAGGCAGGCAATCCAAATTTCTTTTTTTGATATAGTGCAAGTATCTCATTTTGGTAGAGGGCACTCTTGTTGATTGGGCAGTTTAACACTTCTTCCTAGACTTTAAGGGATATGGTTTTGATTTTTGCAGAAGAAAATTCTTCAGTCATATAAGGTGTTTGGGTTCAGTTTTTCTATCTTTAAAACATTTAAATGCATGTTCTCAGCTTTATAATAAGCTACTGTTAATAAGTCAGCTATTTTGTATTAGTTTAAATATTGGCATACAGATTCGACTAGTGGTCAGTGCTTAATCATATTTTGACTTAAGCTGAAACAAACGCCCATCAAGCAGAAAATTTTAGCAGAAAAATTCTGGCATTCTTGTTATAATATAATGCTTCTAACTGTGGGTATTATGGCTCAGAAGCCAGTTCTTTCCACTGTTAGCTTTACAAAATTTAGAATTTCAAAAATAATTTGTTTGATATATATGTATTTATTATCCACTATTTCTATTAAGCCACCTTTTGGACCTCCTTTACCTAGCTGAGTTGCCAATATCTTTCTATTATATATATATATATATATATATATATATATATATATATATTGGTGGGAAAAATATTCTCGCTACTATCATCAACAGACGAAAGATTTGTTCAATATACTTTTCCCAGTAACAATTCTACCAAATCTCTTTTACCAGTTTGTCCTATTATTTCGGAATATTTATTCTAAATAATTGATAATCCTGATTTTCCGTTGGACATTGTAAATTATATTACATTTTTACTTTATTCTCTAGTAAAAAATAATTGATGGATTGCCTATTGAACCATTTAGCTCGTTCAGTATGGATGTGGAAGATGATTGTACCCTTTCCAACATTTGCTTATAGAAGCCGCATAACGCGGTTACATGGCAAGCCACATCGTTTTTATCACCCATCCAGAGACGACCGCAAGAAGGAAGTTGGGTAACGAGTAATTTCTGATGTGTGGGGCCCTATTGCGATTGAATCATCTGGAGGAGCGAGATACTTTGTCATCTTCAAGTACAGTGCGACATCGTACCTCACTGTTAGCACCATGAAGAACAAATCTTATGTCCTGGTTTGCCTGAAGGAGTTTGTGCAGATGGTGGAGAACCAGCACTGTTGCAAGGTCAAGGCTTTGTACTGAGACAATGGTCGCGAATACATCAATGAAGATTTACAGAGCTACTTGAAGAAAGGAGATATGATCCTACACTTCGCCTTTGCCACATAGAGATGGAAATGCACACAGTTTTGGAGAGTGCCAGATCCATGAACACGCGACGGATGTGCCAACATACTTCTAGGACGAAGCGGTGAATACGGCTGTATACGCTCCCACCGAATAGCAGTGAATCAAGGGAATGTTTAAAGGCGAGCACATAGGGGCTCAACTTTCTGAAGGGGAAAAGCACGTGGTAATTCGTGAAGAGAACAGACAATATGATAGTCATTGGGTAGAAATGGGTTTTTTCCACCAAATATCCAACATCGAACAAGCCAAAATTCAAAGCCGAGCTCTGTGCCAATGGATTTGCTCAAGAAAAGGTCGACTACGATGAGATCTTCTTGCTCGCTACATGGTTCGATTCGATCAGAATCCCGTTAGCATCGGCAGGCAAAATTGATTATAAGTTCATGCAGTTCGATGTCAACTAATGTCAACGGGGATGAAGAGGTCGATAAACAGGTTGAAGCAGGCATCACGATGCTGGAACGAAAAGTTCAAAAAGTTTATGCTACACCAAGAATTCCATCGAGAAGAAGCAGAGAAG
>CAXAKX010000122.1:0-7500 GCA_963969525.1 Ontholestes murinus | reverse complement strand
ATATTATATTTAAATATAATAAAAATAATTTCTGCCGTTATTCGGTACCTATGTACGAAAAACCTATATGTGGCGGTCGGTCGGTCGGTGTGCACGGAGCTAAAACCGAAATTTCGACAAGAAATAATTTCGAAATAATTTCGAAACTTTTACCACGGTTCGCAATTTATTTCCGCTCGTCGATCTTTTTTCCTTACGTTTCGTGCGAGCGAACGAACGAACGAACGAATATTATATTATCGAATGATAAAAGAAATTTCGACAGTCATTCTGTACCGGTGTGGCGGTCGGTCGGTGTGCACGGTGCGAAAAGCGAAATTTCGATCGACACGAAATAATTACGAAATTTTTACCACGGTTCGCATTTATTTCCGCTCGTCGATGTGTCCTTTCGTATCGCGTAAGCGAATTAACGCATATTATATTTTAATATTATAAAAATAATTTCGACAAGAAATAATTTCGAAACTTTTACCACGGTTCGCAATTAATTTCCGCTCGTCGATCTTTTTTCCTTACGTTTCCTGCGAGCGAGCGAACGAACGAATATTATATTATCGAATGATAAAAGAAATTTCGACAGTCATTCTGTACCGGTGTGGCGGTCGGTCGGTGTGCACGGTGCGAAAAGCGAAATTTCGATCGACACGAAATAATTACGAAATTTTTACCACGGTTCACATTTATTTCCGCTCGTCGATGTGTCCTTTCGTATCGCGTAAGCGAATTAACGAAAATTTTATTTTAATAAAATAAAAATAATTTCTGCCGTTATTCTGTACATGTGTACGAAAAATATATATGTGAGGCGGTCGGTCGGTGTGCACGATGCCAAAAGCGTTATTCGGTACGGGCGTGCGAAATAATTGTACGCGGCGGTCGGTCGGTGTGCACGATGCTAAAAGCGTTACTCGGTACCTGTGTGCGAAAAACCTAAAGTCGAACGTTTTGACTTCGGTCCGCTTTATTTCCACTCGCCGATCTGTCCTTTCGCATCGCGTAAGCGAATTAACGAAAATTTTATTTTAATAAAATAAAAATAATTTCTGCCGTTATTCCGTACCTATGTACGAAAAATATATATGTGAGGCGGTCGGTCGGTGTGCACGATGCCAAAAGCGTTATTCGGTACGGGCGTGCGAAATAATTGTACGCGGCGGTCGGTCGGTGTGCACGATGCTAAAAGCGTTATTCGGTACCTGTGTACGAAAAACCTAAAGTCGAACGTTTTCACTTCGGTCCGCTTTATTTCCACTCGCCGATCTGTCCTTTCGCATCGCGTAAGCGAATTAACGAAAATTTTATTTTAATAAAATAAAAATAATTTCTGCCGTTATTCCGTACCTATGTACGAAAAATATATATGTGAGGCGGTCGGTCGGTGTGCACGATGCCAAAAGCGTTATTCGGTACGGGCGTGCGAAATAATTGTACGCGGCGGTCGGTCGGTGTGCACGATGCTAAAAGCGTTATTCGGTACCTGTGTGCGAAAAACCTAAAGTCGAACGTTTTCACTTCGGTCCGCTTTATTTCCACTCGCCGATCTGTCCTTTCGCATCGCGTAAGCGAATTAACGAAAATTTTATTTTAATAAAATAAAAATAATTTCTGCCGTTATTCCGTACCTATGTACGAAAAATATATATGTGAGGCGGTCGGTCGGTGTGCACGATGCCAAAAGCGTTATTCGGTACGGGCATGCGAAATAATTGTACGCGGCGGTCGGTCGGTGTGCACGATGCTAAAAGCGTTATTCGGTACCTGTGTGCGAAAAACCTAAAGTCGAACGTTTTCACTTCGGTCCGCTTTATTTCCACTCGCCGATCTGTCCTTTCGAATCGCGTAAGCGAATTAACGAAAATTTTATTTTAATAAAATAAAAATAATTTCTGCCGTTATTCCGTACCTATGTACGAAAAATATATATGTGAGGCGGTCGGTCGGTGTGCACGATGCCAAAAGCGTTATTCGGTACGGGCGTGCGAAATAATTGTACGCGGCGGTCGGTCGGTGTGCACGATGCTAAAAGCGTTATTCGGTACCTGTGTGCGAAAAACCTAAAGTCGAACGTTTTCACTTCGGTCCGCTTTATTTCCACTCGCCGATCTGTCCTTTCGCATCGCGTAAGCGAATTAACGAAAATTTTATTTTATTAAAATAAAAATAATTTCTGCCGTTATTCGGTACCTGTGTACGAAAAACATATATATGAGGCGGTCGGTCGGTGCGAATAAGCGAATTGACGAAAATTTTATTTTAATATAATAAAAATAATTTCTGCCGTTATTCGGTACCTGTGTACGAAAAACATATATATGAGGCGGTCGGTCGGTGCGAATAAGCGAATTGACGAAAATTTTATTTTAATAAAATAAAAATAATTTCTGCCGTTATTCCGTACCTATGTACGAAAAATATATATGTGAGGCGGTCGGTCGGTGTGCACGATGCCAAAAGCGTTATTCGGTACGGGCGTGCGAAATAATTGTACGCGGCGGTCGGTCGGTGTGCACGATGCTAAAAGCGTTATTCGGTACCTGTGTGCGAAAAACCTAAAGTCGAACGTTTTCACTTCGGTCCGCTTTATTTCCACTCGCCGATCTGTCCTTTCGCATCGTGTAAGCGAATTAACGAAAATTTTATTTTATGAAAATAAAAATAATTTCTGCCGTTATTCGGTACCTGTGTACGAAAAACATATATATGAGGCGGTCGGTCGGTGCGAATAAGCGAATTGACGAAAATTTTATTTTATTAAAATAAAAATAATTTCTGCCGTTATTCGGTACCTATGTACGAAAAATATATATGTGAGGCGGTCGGTCGGTGTGCACGATGCCAAAAGCGTTATTCGGTACGGGCGTGCGAAATAATTGTACGCGGCGGTCGGTCGGTGTGCACGATGCTAAAAGCGTTATTCGGTACCTGTGTGCGAAAAACCTAAAGTCGAACGTTTTCACTTCGGTCCGCTTTATTTCCACTCGCCGATCTGTCCTTTCGCATCGTGTAAGCGAATTAACGAAAATTTTATTTTATTAAAATAAAAATAATTTCTGCCGTTATTCGGTACCTGTGTACGAAAAACATATATATGAGGCGGTCGGTCGGTGCGAATAAGCGAATTGACGAAAATTTTATTTTATTAAAATAAAAATAATTTCTGCCGTTATTCGGTACCTGTGTACGAAAAACATATATATGAGGCGGTCGGTCGGTGCGAATAAGCGAATTGACGAAAATTTTATTTTATTAAAATAAAAATAATTTCTGCCGTTATTCGGTACCTGTGTACGAAAAACATATATATTAGGCGGTCGGTCGGTGCGAATAAGCGAATTGACGAAAATTTTATTTTAATATAATAAAAATAATTTCTGCCGTTATTCGGTACCTGTGTACGAAAAACATATATATGAGGCGGTCGGTCGGTGTGCACGATGCTAAAAGCGTTATTCGGTACGGGCGGGCGAAAAACTTATATGCGGCGGTCGGTCGGTGTGCACGATGCCGAGAGCGTTATTCGGTACCTGTGTGCGAGAGACATATATATATGGTGGTGCACGGTGCGATGAGCGAATTTTCATTTTACGCAAATAAAGTCGAGTATTACGCTTCGTTTCGTCTTGTTTCACACACAAATGATATTTTCGGGCAGTGCTAAGTGGAAAAATAAAAATAAAATTTCTCGCCGTTATTCTGTACAAATATGCATCAAACAGCTGTATGGGCGGTGCAGGTCGAAAGCGTTATTCGGTACCGGTGTGCGAAAAACCTAATGTCGAACGTTTTAACTTCGGTCCGCTTTATTTCCACTCGCCGATGTGTCCTTTCGTATCGAGTAAGCGAATTAACGAAAATTTTATTTTAATAAAATAAAAATAATTTCTGCCGTTATTCGATACCTATGTACGAGAAACATATATATGAGGCGGTCGGTCGGTCGGTCGGTCGGCGCGCACGATGCTAAAAGCGTTATTCGGTACGGGCGTGCGAAAAACTTAAATGCGGCGGTCGGTCGGTGCGCACGATGCCGAAAGCGTTATTCGGTACCTGTGTGCGAGAGACATATATATGGTGGTGCACGGTGCGATGAGCGAATTTTCGATTTACGCAAATAAAGTCGAGTATTACGCTTCGTTTCGTCTTGTTTCACACACAAATGATATTTTCGGGCAGCGCTAGGTGGAAAAATAAAAATTTAATTTCTCGCCGTTATTCTGTACAAATATGCATCAAACAGCTATATGGGTGGTGCAGGTCGTTCGGGTGAAAAGTGGAAGATTGAAAAAGAACGACCAGGCGAGCAGTATATGTATATATATCGCAAAGAAACGCCGAAATAAATATCCTTTTGGCTTTAATAAACCGTCGCATGGGTAAAATAAAATTTTTAACAAATTTTTGCCCTATGCGACGGACGGAGAGACGAACGACGAACAACGGCGGGCGACGACACACGGCAACGGGCGACGACACAACAACCAGTGTAGTGTAATGCCATTATATACGTTACGTGTAATAAGTCGGCCGGCGTGTTTTTAGTTTTTATCTCTTGCGGGGGAACGCGAGGTCTCAGTGTGTTCACCAAGCTGCTACTTCTCTAGTATTATATATAATATATAATAAGAAGATGTGTGTGGTTTTGCGTGTTCGGTGTGCCTCATATAATCGTTCCCCATCACATTAAAACACATAAAATATCATCATCGTCTGTTGAAAATAAAATCACGGCCTCACGTGTCTGGACAGTTCGATGTATTTAATATAAAACGACGACGAACCGGAGAGACGAACGACGAACAACGGCGGGCGACGACACACGGCAACGGGCGACGACACAACAACCAGTGTAGTGTAATGCCATTATATACGTTACGTGTAATAAGTCGGCCGGCGTGTTTTTAGTTTTTATCTCTTGTGGGGGAACGCGAGGTCTCAGTGTGTTCACCAAGCTGCTACTTCTCTAGTATTATATATAATATATAATAAGAAGATGTGTGTGGTTTTGCGTGTTCGGTGTGCCTCATATAATCGTTCCCCATCATATTAATACACATAAAATATCATCATCGTCTGTTGAAAATAAAATCACGGCCTCACGTGTCTGGACAGTTCGATGTATTTAATAAAACGACGACGAACCGGAGAGACGAACGACGAACAACGGCGGGCGACGACACACGGCAACGGGCGACACAACAACACCAGTGTAGTAGTGTAATGCCATTATATACGTTACGTGTAATAAGTCGGCCGGCGTGTTTTTAGTTTTTATCTCTTGTGGGGGAACGCGAGGTCTCAGTGTGTTCACCAAGCTGCTACTTCTCTAGTATTATATATAATATATAATAAGAAGATGTGTGTGGTTTTGCGTGTTCGGTGTGCCTCATATAATCGTTCCCCATCATATTAATACACATAAAATATCATCATCGTCTGTTGAAAATAAAATCACGGCCTCACGTGTCTGGACAGTTCGATGTATTTAATAAAACGACGACGAAACCGGAGAGACGAACGAGGAACAACGGCGGGCGACGACACACGGCAACGGGCGACACAACAACACCAGTGTAGTAGTGTAATGCCATTATATACGTTACGTGTAATAAGTCGGCCGGCGTGTTTTTAGTTTTATCTCTTGTTTGGGGGAACGCCGAGGTCTCAGTGTTGCACCAATCTGCTACTCTATTATAATATATAATAAGATGTGTGTGGTTTGTGTGTCGGTTGTGCCTCATACAAAAATCGTTCCCCGTATTTTACTACATATATAAATATATATCATCATCGTGTTATTATCGTCTGTTGAAAATAAAATCACGGCCTCGTCGTGTCTGGACAGTTCGATGTTTTAATAAAACGAGACGCGAGAAATCAGTTGCCGCCCGAGGAAATTTTTTTCTTGTCTCTCACCCACCATATATATATACCGTCTGTTGAATATAAAATCACGGCCTCGCCGTGTCCGGACAGTTCGGTGTTGAAAACTCTAACAGGTAGTTTGAACCTGTCCGAATAGCACGTTCGCGGGACCCATTTCGTATATTCGTTTATGCGTATGGCCCTTATGCGAGCAACATGTAGACTGAACATGTAATATTTTTAAAGTAGCGGTGCGTAAAAACTCCGTGAAAATTCAAATGCAATAACTCACCGAATTCCGAGCGAGAATGAAAACTTATGTTGATTGAAATATATATATCATCATAAAGTCAGACGTTCGGGGGACCCGAGCGCGTGGTCCCCTTGGCCGAGACGATGATTTTCAATCTAACGAACAATGATGTTTTTTGTAGTGTGTGTAAGCCTTGGCGAGATGTGAAATTTATAAAATTTCTCTTCTCTCTCATGCCATATATATGATATATTGATGCATTTCGGAGTTGTGTGGACCGAGAGTCTCTCCACTCCTATTCTTGGTGTTCACACCGCCGGCCGGCCGCCGTGTGCTCGTGTACATGTGCCGTCGTGTGCTGACGTGTGTGTCTCCGGGCGCATTATCAAACAAAAAAATTCGTGGGTCTGCATAAATGTGTGAACGTCTAGTCGCAATATCGCCGTAGCACAACCGCCGCCCCGCGTTTCGTGTCTTTTACACAAGTTGCATCACGTCCACCGTCTTGACCCCGCCACAGGGGCGGGATAGGTGTTTTACTGGCGTGCTCTGTATACCAATGGAGTGACACGTTAACGTCGGGGGTCCGTGCACGCGTAAACCGGGATATGTGCGATGTTCCGTTCAGCAGAGAGCAGAATTACGAATTCTTGGTGTTCACACCGCCGGCCGGCCGCCGTGTGCTCGTGTACATGTGCCGTCGTGTGCTCACGTGTGTGTCTCCGGGCGCATTATCAAACAAAAAAAGTCGTGGGTCTGCATAAATGTGTGAACGTCTAGTCGTAATATCGCCGTAGCACAACCGCCGCCCCGCGTTTCGTGTCTTTTACACAAGTTGCATCACGTCCACCGTCTTGACCCCGCCACAGGGGCGGGATAGGTGTTTTACTGGCGTGCTCTGTATACCAATGGAGTGACACGTTAACGTCGGGGGTCCGTGCACGCGTAAACCGGGATATGTGCGATGTTCCGTTCAGCAGAGCAGAATTTCGAACCACCTCTTTATTATAAATAAATGAGCTCGTCGTTACACCGGGCGCGCGCGCGCGTAAGCGCCGCCGCTCGAGTGTGCGCGACTAAACACAGCTCCCTGGTTGATCCTGCCAGTAGTCATATGCTTGTCTCAAAGATTAAGCCATGCATGTCTCAGTACAAGCCAAATTAAGGTGAAACCGCGAAAGGCTCATTAAATCAGTTATGGTTCCTTAGATCGTACCACTTATCCTTGGATAACTGTGGTAATTCTAGAGCTAATACATGCAAACAGAGTTCCGACCGGAGACGGAAGGAGCGCTTTTATTAGATCAAAACCAATCGGTGTCGGACGCGAGTCCGTTCATCGTACAACTTGGTGAATCTGAATAACTTATTGCTGATCGCAC
>CAXAKX010000121.1:34532-63532 GCA_963969525.1 Ontholestes murinus | reverse complement strand
ATATTTTAATTCATCTCGAAATTCTACACAAAATTGATATGGCACATCACAAGGCTAAACTTGACCGTTTTAGAGATATCGAACTTTGAAAATCATTTTTTTTATAAATTATACAAAAATAGTTAGCCATCAAGTCACTTGTCAAAGGTAGGTAGGACGCAGCGTTGTTATAGAGATGGAAATCTCCATACCAACGCTGCGTCTTTACATACAAAGCTACTTCTGATTGGATAATTTTCGCGCGGAAATAATACGTTTAAGTAAAACGTATATGATTTTTAAAATTCGAAATCTCTAAAACAGTCAAGTTTAGCTTTATGATGTGCTATACCAATTTTGTGTAGAATTTCGAGATGAATTGAAATACGAAACAATATACGGGGGATTTCCATTAAAGAAAAAGCAAGTTTGTGTCGTCCTGACTTTCTAACTGATCCTGTACACTTCATTTGTCTTTATTCTGATAGTTTTTAAAAAATCCTAAAACTTTTGTATCTTAAAATTTTTTGCTAGCTCTCTTACTTTAGGAGATATTCGACCGTTTCCATACATATCAGCGACCCTGTTTATATATACAGGGTGTCCCATTTTAATCCGCCAGTAGCGATAATTCTGAAACTTTGCATTGAATCAAATCAAAAAGTGTTCCAAATGAAAAGTTAATGGTTCTGAGGGGGACATCTGATGCCGTAGACTTTGCCCCCCCAGCCCCCCAAGGGGGGCGGGAACAGGGGGCAACTTTAAAATTTTAAATGGAAACCCCTATTTTTTATTGCAGATTCTAATAGACGGTTAAAAAGTATGTAAGTTTTATCCGAAACATTTTTTTATTGGTCGGGAGATGGCGCTGCAAATGTAAAAGTTTTTTGTCAATTAAATTGCGAAAATCGTCACGTAATTAATTGTTATTATTACTTAAGACTTACTCACAACCTTACAAGGTTGTTTTTTTCTCAGCCTGCCCAAATACTACCCACCCCCCCCTACAAAGACGTAAAGTACTCAAAAATAGCGATTGAGTACTTCTTTTTCAAATTAAATAATGGTAAAATAATTCAAAAAAGAATGTCTTTTTTTTTCAAACAGTGTTTGACCTGGCCCCCCTCATAGCTCCATTTTTTTTAAAAAAAACGACATTCTTTTTTGAATTATTTTACCATTATTTAATTTGAAAAAGAAGTACTCAATCGCTATTTTTGAGTACTTTACGTCTTTGTAGGGGGGGGGGAAGTATAAAAACAACCTTGTAAGGTTGTGAGTAAGTCTTAAGTAATAATAACAGTTAATTACGTGACGATTTTCGCAATTTAATTGACAAAACACTTTTACATTTGCAGCGCCATCTCTCGACCAATAAAAAAATGTTTCGGATAAAACTTACATACTTTTTAACCGTCTATTAGAATCTGCAATAAAAAATAGGGGTTTCCATTTAAAATTTTTAAGTTGCTCCCTGTTCCCGCCCCCCTTGGGGGGCTGGGGGGGGCAAAGTCTACGGCATCAGATGTCCCCCTCAGAACCATTAACTCTTCATTTGGAACACTTTTTGATTCAATGCAAAGTTTCAGAATTATCGCTACTGGCGGATTAAAATTGGACACCCTGTATGTATCTTATCATTTCTATGTATTTTATTTTGTGTATATGTGCAGTTTAAAAAAATAGGTTCTTTTAATAAATATTTTTTGTCAAAACAAGTTGGAATATACATTAAATTGTGAAATAAACCAAATATTTAATTTCTAGGGTCTAATTATACAGGGTGGGCCACGAATAACGACCATTAAAAGTTTACGGGGTTCCTGCAAGAGGAAAAATCTGAAAAAATTCAACATTGTACGGTTGATTGCGATCTCCTCATGGAAAATATTTTTGACTTTCTATCACTTATCACTTCCGGTTGTACCGGAAATGACTACCAACTTTGTTATTTTAAATGGATGTATATTATTTTATTTTTAAATTCCTTGTTCGATTGCCTACCTCTCCATATGGGTTTATGTCCACTTTACTTTTACAGTTTTTGATTTAAAAATTTATTTGTCAAATATTGACCTCAAATAGGCGTTTAGAAAAATGTCTATAACTTCTAGTAGGTACAAGATAGACACACGCGCGGCATCTTGTATTGTACCTAATGGATTCCTCTACAAAGGAAAAAAATTGACATGTGTCAATTTTGACAGTTGGTATTTCAAAAATATAAATATTTCAGCGCCTACTTAAAAACATCATATTTCAATTTTTTTAAATGGAATGACCAATATTTTATCTCATAGTGTTATTCTAGAGCCAGTAGTTATTGAGTTATTTCGAAATTAGTAACAAGTAATACACGCACGTATTACTTGCTATCGAACTAATTGTGTCTGGAGATATTATGAACTAGTTCACTTATGTTCAGCCAATTTCTTTTAATACAATGTAACACAAGATCTAAAGGAATATTAGAAAATAAGGAATCTGCATCCAAACTTATAATAACATAATCTGTGGGCAATTTAAAATTATTAATTCAGTTAGAAAACTCAAAAACATTCGTTACATTAAAGTCTCAAATGTTATCCATAGAAGAAGTTGATAAAATTTTGGCTATAAAACCAGACAGATGTTCAATTGGTGCATCCACTGAAGACACAACTGGTCTAAGGGGGCAATATCCTTATGGATTTTAAGTAAACCATACAATTTAGGTGGAACTGATTTATAAGTGGTCAACTTCTTAGCCAGTAGCAATGTTCGTCATTAAGTAAATCCATAATTTTGCTATTATTTTCTTCTTTAGACATAGATATCGTAACCTTACCTTTATTAGATTTGAGAATAAGTAAGTTATCTTTCAAGAACTGTTGAGTTTCCTTAAATGTATTTCTAAGTGAACAAAAGAGTTGTGGCTGTGCTACATTAGTAATGATATTAGTCACCTTTCGTCCTGATCAAATTATTATCAATCAATGTGGTGGAAAAGTAACCATAAAATAATTTTTAAACTATCCGTCCATAAAATGTAACTTATCTTTTACTACTCCATTTAACACGTTAACGCCGGCGGGTGCCACTGATTACTTCCATGGTGTCAATAAATAATTTATCGTGCATCTAGGACTTCAGTCACTTCCATAGCCACCATAACAACCATAGGCGTGCGAGCCAAATTTTGTCATTTTAAATGAATAATTGTAGGGTACAAAAACGCCGGCGTCAACGTGTTAATAAACTATTAATTTTTTAAAGTGTTTGCTTTTAAATCTATGAAAGATCATGTTGTAATTAACCGGTTGTTTATTTTTATAATCTTTGAAAATATTATTTGGCAACTGATTTTGCAATTTTTTATTAAGATTGCCTAACTGCCTTTTTAGATTTTTCAAGCTGTCATTACTGAAGTCGGTTTCTAAATTAATCACGATACATTCTAGTTTTTTACAGAAACGCTCAACGCGTTTACATTATTTCACCATCAAGTAAATTATATAACTGTAAAAATGTAAACGGGGTGGGTCCTTGTTTCCTACACTTTAAAAGAAAAATCCTCCTGCTCCTGAAGCGGGCTAATTTATTGTTCACCTTGATCCATTTTTGTAGATTACATACTACTTCTTGGCCGAATTCCTGTGCGATGTTTCGAAAAAGCCCATTTTGTATGTAGAACTCAAATTGTATCGTGACCGTATGTATACAGGGTGACTGACGAAAAACCTTTGGTGCTGTATCTTGCTTATTTTTGATCCGATTTTAATAAATATCATCAAATTAAATCATTTTTGAAGGACTTTAATATGAACTGAACTGATATTTTTTCTTGTATCCAGTTTTTGACAAAAGACGATCAACTTTTTTTTCAAATTGCACTGTATATATATTTTGATCCGCTAGGAGATTTTTTTTCTAAATATACTAACTAAAGTCGAGAAATTGAGGATTGAGGATCAAGTTTCCATAGTAAACAATGTTCAGAGCCTATTTTAAATGTCAAAAATGATAGTGTTAGCCATTGATACAATACTGCAACGATTTATAATAATTTCATAATTAAAATGTTGCAAGATTTCAAACACAGTAGTACTACTGTAATTCCATGTGCCGACAAATTTGGAAGACTGGTGCGTAAAGATTGTTGTTGTGGAAAATATTTTCCAAAATCTATTTAGTGTTAACGAGTAGTGTGATATATTAGGAGGCAGAGAAGTGGGCCCCTTTTTACTAAAGGCAGTGTTAATAAAAAAAAATGTTATTGTAACCTAACGGACGAAATAAATAATTTTTTGGATGAATTGTCAATAACAATGTTGCATCAGGACCGAGCTACAACACATATTTAGATTTTTTTATTATTTATTTCAGTTTTTTCTTCCCTTTTAAAATACATTTTTGTTGTTCTATATGATTACATATTCGAAAAAAAATCTATTATAAATACTAAAAAAATACTTCTTTATTAATTGTAATGGTGCAATTATTAAAAATCATTGCAGTATTGTACCAATGACTGACACTGTCAGTTATGACATTTGGAATAGGCTTTGTATATATTTGTATAATAAATTTTAGGTTTAGTAGGTAATCGGTCAATAAGAGAATTGTGTTCATTGAATACTCTTTATTCTGTAAGCCGATATTTCAAGGGAATTTCCCCCTTCCTCAAGGCTCTATAAGTGAAGAATAAACATGTAAAAGTATAATAGTCAAGCAATAAACATTAACATAAAAAACCAAATAGTTTCATTACAGCTAGGAAATATGTAATTATACTCAAAGAAAAAGAGGTTAATGAACAGTCTTGACGATTATCAAATTTTTGATCACATCAAGCCACAAAATTATAATAGACATGTCACTACACAACATGTAACATTAATACCATTAAAAGTTAATAAATAATCTAATAAAATGGCTTAATAAATGTGGAATTGTATTGTAAAAAACTCTAAAAATTAATAAAGAACAAAAAATTTTAGTATACAAAAAATATTATTTTTTTAAATATGATAATACAATTAAATTTACAGCAGTAAAGTACTGTAACACTGTATATTGCATTCAACCCTTTAATATCAGTTCTTTGATTGATGGGATATGTTTGTTTATTGATGTGATAAATCTCCATAAACAATCGATTTTGTGTGTTGGCTACCCATGTCCAATCCACAAAGCACAATATCAACAATGATTCTGTGGAATTTTTAGACACAAAAAAACAAATAAAAAGATCATGTATTAGGCCATTTGTTATTAGACTTATTTTATATGGTTGTATCTATTGACTTATTTTATTGACGTATTTTAATTAATTATTTATTAAATTTTAAAAGTATTAACATTCCACATCGTGTTGTGACATGACATACTTTTGTAGCTTAATGTGGTCAAAAATTTGATAATTGACAAGACTTCATTAACCTCATTTTCTGTGAGTATTATAATTACATAAAGGGTGATCTACTAGCTCGGTGACAAACTTTGACAGGTGATTTCTGACGTTATTTTAAGCAAAAAATGTTATATAACATGATGTCCAATTTTGTTTTGTTGAAGAGATACATGGGATCAGAGTTTGCTATGAAATAATTTAAATAAGACAATAAAGTCACCAATAAAATAGCAATGGTCATGATAAAAAACAACCAGTTGCCTGCAAAAATAAGGAAAACTTAAACTTGAAGTTTATAATAAAAAATTAACAAAACAAGTAAATATTATGTACAAAATGAAAACTTAAAAAGTTACAATATGTGTTCAAAATGTCCACCTGCAGCTTGTATCCAAGCATTACATCGACGCACCAAAGATTCCGTAATACGATGTATAATATCTGGAGTATTTCTTATGTGATTGGAGGCATCTTGAATTCTGTCAAGTAATTGCTGACGAATAGTAATTTCAACTCGATAAACAAACTGCTTTATTGTTCCCCATGAAAAATAATCTAATGGATTTAAATCCGGGGACCGTGGTGGCCAATGTACTGGACCTCCACGGCCGATCCATCAATTTGGGAAATGTGTATTCAGCCAATTTCTAACCTGCTCTCCATAATGCGGTGGTGCACCATCGTGCTGAAACCACATCCCTCGGATGATATTAAATGGTACGTCATCAATCAAATCGAACAGAGTACTTTGTAATAAATGTCTGTATCTGTCCGCATTCAAACTATCATTTATAATTTGTAATGGTAATAAATTGTCGTTAAAGATACTACCCCAAACATTTATACTAAAACTTTGCTGAAATCGGTGTGCTCTAATTGCATGTGCATTCTGAAGAGGCTATCTCTCATGAAATTTGCTTCATCGGACCATAATACCAATGAAAAAAATCACAATTTTGCCCATGTTGTTGAAGAACCTAGTAGCAAAATGTTAAAGGTTGTTGTGCATCTCCAGGCATTAGTGGTTGAACATTTTGACGATGATATGGATGTAACAATTCTCAATTCAACACTCGCCAGACAAAATTTTGAGACACTTGTAAATGTCTTGCTATACGGCGAGTACTAATTGATGGATCTTCCAAGACGGCATCAATAACATCGTGTTCTTTTTGTATGTTTACTTCATGGGGACGAATAGCTTTTTGCGGAGCTACATTACCTGTCTCTCGAAGTCTGAGAAATGACGAACTAAATACTGTATGAACAGGTTGGTGTCTGTTTGGATATCTGTGCTGGTATTCTCTTGCAGCTTCTCTCGCGTTACATTACAAAATCCATATACAAAAATTATATCTGCATACTCTTCGGTGGAAAATGTATACATTTTTGAAATAACAACCAAAAGATCATGACAAACAATACAACAAACAACAATTTTCTTATTATGACAGGCAAATATTTGTTGTTTTATCATGACCATCGCTATTTTATTGGTGACATTACTGTTTTATTTAAATTATTTCATAACAAACTCTGATTCCTATATCTCTTAAACGAAGCCAAATTGGACACCATGTTACATAAAATTTTTTGCTTAAAATAACATTAGATTTCATCTGTTAAAGTTTGTCACCGAGCTAGATCACCCTGTATTTCCTAGGTATAATGAAACTATTATGTTTTTTATGTTAATGTTTATTGATTATTATTATATTTTACTTTTACATGCTTATTATTCACTTATAGAGTCCTGAGGAAGGGGAAGTTCCCCCAAAATATTGGCTTACAGAATAAAGAGTATTCAGTGCACACAATTCTCTTATTAACCGATTACCCACTAAACATAAAATTTATTATACACATACGCTCACGATACAATATGTTCTACATACAAAATGTTTTTTTTTTCGAAACATCGCACAGAAATTCGGCCAAAAAGAAGTATGTAATCTAAAAAACGAATCAAGTTTAACAATAAATTAGCCAGCTTCTGGAAAAGGATTTTTCTTTTAAAAGTGTAGGATACTCACCCCGGTTCACATTTTCAACTGTACTAAACAGGTGTATAATATACTTGATGGCGAAATAAGAACATGTAAACGCGTATAACATTTCTGTAGAAAACTAGAATGTACCGTGATTAATTTAGAAATCGACTTCAGTAATGACAGCTTGAAAAATCTAGAAAGGCAGTTAGGCAACCTTAATAACAATTTGCAAAATCAGTTGCCAAATATTTCAATTATTTTTAAACAAACAACAGGTTAATTACAACAGGATCTTTTATAGATTTAAAAGCAAAAACATTAATAAAATTAATAGTTTATTAAATAGAATACTTAAAGATGAGTTACATGTTATGAACGGATGGTTTAAAATTTATTCTATGGTTACTTTTCCACCACATATACAAACATTATTAGCATTAGGGCCTAAATTTAGTGTTCCCATTTAATTAAGGATATTTCAATACCTCGTTTACTAGCAATGACTGAGAACGTAATTAATAATAGCTTATTTATGGATAATTTAATCAGAGTGAAATATTACTAATTTTGTTCAACATCCTCAACACTTTTGTTTACTTAGAAATACATTTAAAGAAACCCAACAGTTCCTGAAAGGCAAGGTTACGATATCTATGTCTAAAGCAGAATATAATAACAAAATTATGGATCTATTTAATGACCAACATTGCTGTACTAAAATAAATAAGGACCCTGCTAAGAACATACAAACTAAACACAATGAATTTGTTAATTAAAAAATATGCAATTCATTGATGATGCACAGGCTAATAAGTTGACACTTATAAATCTGTTCCACCTAAATTGTATGGTTTACCCAAAATTCATAAGGAGAATTGTCCCCTTAGACCAGTTGTGTCTTCAGTGGATGCAAAAATTGAAAATCTGTCCGTTTTTATAGCCAAAATTTTATTAACTTCAACAAATTTTTGGTTGCCCAATGGGATCTAAACTCAGTCCAATATTGGCTGACTTGGTAAATGACTAGTTGGTTAATACGTCATACGTTGGTTGCCTTTCCACTTGCCCTTTATTACTTTCCTTATATATGTAGTATATTTCTGAAGAAAAAATGTGTCTGTGTGTGTGCCTGTATGTCTGTCTGTGGGTGGGCGCTGTATCTCAAAAACACATGATCCGATTGAGATAAAACTTTAAACTAAGTGGGTGTTTCCAAGAGGCGTTTTTTTGTTTTTTCCGATATTTTTTTAATATGAAAAGTATTACAAAACTGAACAAGTTTTATAAAAAAAATATTTTTCATAAAATTCTTATCTTTCGAGAAAAAAAAAATTGAAAATTTGGATATTTTTTGCCAATTGCTAATAAAATATTGGAGTTACATGAAATTTATATAACAAATAATTGTAGAGAATTCAAAAGTGAACAAATTATTAAGATTAGTTTAATAGTTATTTAAGGTACAAGTGTAAAAAGTAATGCTTTATTGCACGAACTGGCGTTTAAAAACACGAGCGAGGAACGAGCGAGTTTTTTTAAAGCCAGGAGTGCAATTGTTTGGGCCGCGCGGAACTTAGTTCGGCTCTGTGCGGAGGGCGAGTGCGTATTTTCTAAGAAGGGAAGAGGGCGCTTTCGACGACCAGGAGACTCGGCGTATATGTATATTTTCTATGGTAGGAATTGAATATTGTTCAATCACTTAACAGCAATAAAGAAACTAAGCGTTACTTAGCAACCAGTAAACAAGTTATTATTTATGAAAAAAATGTTCGCTTTATTATAATCGCTTCGAGTTGCATTAAATGAAATCTTCAGAGTTCTTAAATCTGCCATTTCGTTGGTATTACATATTTTATTTATAGTTTATTAGTTATTTGTATCAATTAATAAAAAATTAAGTTTTTCGTCGAAAATTTGTGCAATAATATATTCATCTGTCAAATTTGACATTTCTGTGCAATAAAAACAGTTTGACATTACCGTGCAATAAAAACGTAAAAAAGCACTAGTGCTTTAAAAAGCCACTTTTACAATGAAAAATGATGCAAAAAGCGTCTACTTTCTGTACGATCGTAGATAAATAACTATAATTGCACTCCTGGCTTTAAAAAAACTCGCTCGTTCCTCGCTCGTGTTTTTAAACGCCAGTTCGTGCAATAAAGCATCACTTTTTACACTTGTACCTTAAATAACTATAATTATCCGAATAAAAAATAATCCTGCCATTTATGTGATTTAATTTTGCATTTGCAGTATGCGCAGTCACTCCGTCATGTTGAAAGTATCCTTGCTCCAACTCATCATCAAGAAGTTGTTCAATAATTGGGTTTAAGAGTAATTCTTGATAAGTAGCTGAGTTAATACTGTCATAAAAAATAGGGTCATAAATTCTCTTTCTGGAAATTGCCTCCCATGCGGCACCTTCTGAGGATGTAACGGAGCCTCAACAAAAATATGTGGGTTCTCTGCAGCCCATACTCTCTGGTTTTGTGAGTTCACATAGCCGCTAAGGTGAAATCAAACTTCGTCACTATAGAACATTAAGTCTAACAAACCGTCATTGCTTAAATATTCATTAAACCAATTACAATACTGCACTCGGCGAAGATAATCAGGGGGCAGCAACTTATGAGTCGCAGTTATCTTTTACGGCTATAAATGTAAACAATTTTTACAGGCCGTATGACATTACAGAGGGATACATCAGTCTATGCAAATAAACGTCGGAGAGATTTCTTCAGACTCACATCTATTATTTGCTGAATATCTGCAATGACTTCTTCCGCAAGAACAGTGGCCTGTAGATTTTCCTGTGGAAGCGATGCCGGTTTCATGGAATCTCTTAACAATACGGCGAACATGTTGCAAAAAGTAGGTGTGATCGAACTCAAGATCAGGAAATTGCGCATGAAATTGTTCCTCACAATGTTGATAGGAATAATTGACAATACGACGCGTCGATAGTTTCCCTGCCATCATCATCTAGTATATTCGCAGGAAAGTACTGATTTTATTGGTTATGCGAAAACTGTACAAGATGTCAAATATTATTAAGAGACAAAAAAGTTTTTAAATTAAATGGTCTTTCAAGTAGTATTTATTTTTAGCTTTTATTGATTGCAACAATAAAAAAATATTTTAGTTTTTATACTTCCTGTCAATGACTAATGGCCATAATAACTGAAATGATGTATTATATTATGGTAGTTATTAATAATAAATTTCATTCCAATTGAATAAAGCGTTAAATTGGTCTAAACAAAAGAAATTATTTTTTGGAACTTTGAAGACAAATTCCGGCTTTACAGATCCGATCCTTTAAAGTAACAAGCTCATTTACACACACGCAAATACACAAAAAATTACACCTGGCGGAAGGATCACGTGGTCGATAGCTAAAAACACTACTACTACTAGAAGCGTGTACATTATGTAGACCTGATCGTTAAGTAAGGAAATTCCCGGATTAGTTTTAGCTTTAAAAATTTCGATGACTTCTAGTAAAACCATTCAAATGAATCGCTTATTTTGGAATTTGGAAAGCTGAAAAATTTGTTTTAAACCCCATAGTAAATTCGATTCGACCTTTTTTAACTGTAAAACGGAAATAGACATAATGGATAAATCTGTAATTTATAGACTTGTTCGCAATGTAAAAGCGTACACATCGGCCAATACGGTTGTAATTTCAAAATTAGATTAAACGAGTTTGAAAAATCATTTTGTTATAAAAAGAATAATTCAACGTTTGCAAATCATTTACTTGAAGCAAATCACTCTTTCTGAAAAATCCAACGGATAAAGGACATAAGATGGATTTACTAGAAGCCATTTTTAAAGCTAAAACTAATCCGGAAATTTCCCTACTTAACGACCAGGTCGACGTAATGTACACGCTTCTATTTAACTGTTTTATATAAATAGGTTGGACTCCCTAATTTTAAAACACATTATGTTTGATAATGACTAGCTGTTTGTCGAAACTATAGTCACGTGTAATTTTTAAATAAAAAGGTAAAACATCATGTCTCCTTATTCGTGCTTCGTGTTAAATCATCATATTTTGATTCCAGGAATCTATGGTCCAGCCATTTCTCCACATTAACGGGATACCCTGTATACTTACCACATGGATTTGAGAATTCTTATTTAATAGTATTAAAATTAATAAAATTATAGCTCAACATTATAATTTAAATAAAAATTTTAAATATCTTCATTTTTCATGTTTTTATCATTATTCTTTATAGGGAAAGTATTGTTTTCAAATTTTTTATCGGAAATATCCATTTTGGGGTCCCCTGAGGGCATTCTTCCACTAATTTCTGGAAAAAAATTTGTGTGTATGTGTGCCTTTGTATCTATTGGTGGGCGCCATATATCTAAAACGAATTATCTGTTTGAGATAAAGATTTTTTAAAAAGCTTTTGGTGATTTAATCGAATCGTTATTTGTGTTTTTTTCTATATTTTTCTAAATTTAAAAAATATTAATTAACCGTTCAAACAAAAGTTAAAGAAAATGCGAAGCTGTACAAGTTTTATTAAGATATATTTTTCAAGTTTTTAACTTGCGAGAAAAAAATTAAAAATTAATAATTTTGACATTTTTTGTCTATTGATAATAAACTATAGGAGTTACATGAAATTTTTATAACAAGTAACTGAAAAGAATCCAAAATTTAGCAAATTGTTAGGAATGGCCTAAGAAAGTACTATTATGGGAACATCACCATTTTTTCTTTTAAATTTGTAACACCAACTATCTTCTCCGATCGCCTATATATTCAAATACTGGTTGTTATGATTTATATCAATTTATCAACAACTTTTATAAGGTTATTGAAAGTGTTCAAAGGAAGATAAAGATAAGTCAGGGCAACTGAAATTGCCAATTAAGTGACTTGTTTGTTTTCTGTTCATACAGGCATGTGTTATTTTCATTGCAGATTGCATAATATCTATTTTGTGTCTTTTATGCTTAGTATTATCATTATTATTTTTCCTTATGTCCTGTGTTCGGACTACAAAACACATATTTTCGGAAAAATTTCGGCATAAAAATAGGTTTAATTGTTTTTCACTAAACGAAAGCCGGCATAATAATAAAATGAAATATTAATTCCGATTACACACGATACATAAAGTCTATGTAGGCTAATGTTAGATAGAAGCCTAGGCACTTGTGGAGATTTATTAAAGAGCGAAAATGTTCCACTTATAACAGAATATGTGAGCAGCCAATACTAACCCCTACTTTGTTCTAAATAAATTACATTGAATGACATTAAAGAGTCACTTATTATAAAATCTGGAAAAACCAAATAATTATTGTTTTTATTTATTTACCAATATGTTTATGCATTATGATTTTATATTTGCTTTAGTGTGTCACTTAATAATAAATTATCTTCTTAATTAAATGTTTAATATAAAAAAATACTTATCGCATGTTTCATTTTAGACCCAATGTTGTTTAACTGCATATTAGTTGGTTTATATTATATTATACAAATTCAATCCGACAAGAAAAATATTATGGAGTCGACTACCCAGGCATTCTTCGTTGCACGTTACGATTATGAAAAGATGGAAAATAGGCCTAAATTAAGGCAAAAAATAATTGTAAATAGAAAGAAAGAGGGTTTCTCACTATCTACCAGAAACCAGGATTAGAGTGGGTGATATATAATTCGGTGATATTAATAGGAGAGTATACCGACAACAGGTACATTAATAAATAGAAAAAACACGAAAATTAATTCGTAAAATCTACAACAAATGAGTCTTATTAAGACTACAAGAACAAATCACTTTTGAAACAACTACTTCTCTAGCTAATACTTCGACAGACATTGAATAATACAAAAGTAATTTGCGTGTTACAAAATAGCAAGGCTATCAAAGCAACACTGGTTTGAACGTATTTCTTTCTGTAAAATGAACTAAAAATGATTGAATGTACGTTAAAATAGTTTGTGACTATACTATGGTAATTTGGAAAAGGAAATGAATTTAGATTGATGTAATTAAAAATAAATTAGCAAAAGCAATTAAATAATTCAATACTCATTTTTATAACCATCTGTAGACACGTGTTTCGATATTTCAATCTCTTCAGTACAGCTTTATTACAAAATTGATTTTAAACATAAATAAAAACGTTTACTAAAATAAATATAATGAAAAATAAATAACTTACTCAGATATGCACGGCAACTGACACAATAATGAAATATAATCGACTGAGACTCATTTGTTGTAGATTTTACGAATATATTTTCGTGTTTTTTCTATTTATTAGTGAATTATCTACAACGTAAAGGACTTATATATTTTATTATTAAACAGGTACATTAATTTAATACAACATTTTTAATTTTTTGTAGGTCTAGGCAAGTACTACGTCAGTATAAACCTAAAAACTGCATGAGACAATAATTTTCAAGGCGTATATCATTAAATGCGAATAGTAATTGGAATAAATTAATTTAATTATCGTTAATTGATAAATATAAGAATTCGTACCGCTGTTTCTTTTTAATTGGAATCAACATCCAAGAACATCAAGTTTCTTCATTACACATTCGGATTCGTTTTTATTTTTTATCTTGTGAAATGCTGCCCTCTTTTATTAATTAAAATTGTACATACGCATGTGTTATACTCATTTGTTACGTAGTGAGAAGTAACTGTACGTTAAAGTAGTAAATGGCCACCGGTCATACTCGTCATGCATTTAGAATAAGTTTCGAGTGGTGATAAGATTTTTTTCTTCGAATAATATATACGAAAATGTGTTGTTGGCTTCACTAATTAATATGGGGAAATATATATATAGTGTTTGTTTAGTGCTTGTTTTAAAAATATGCGGTAAGTATTGGGATCAATAAATTATTTTCTCGCATTTTTATTGCGTGCATTTGAAGGAGTTTGGTGTCAATTAGAAAATATTTATAATGGTGAAGCAAGAAGCGAAGATTATCATATTCTATTTCCGCCAATTCGCCAAGAAAGACAAGATTCGTTATCATTTGGATCGTGTGTTGTAGTATTAACAAGGTAAATTATTTTAATTTGTTCAGGTTAAATTAATATATAATTTTATACAATACAAATATTTAAACACACAAGACTATTTTAAATAGCATAACATGATGGTTACGGCCTTGACTAGGTGGCAGTCCGTATCAAACATAAATCAATTAAATATATAATTATTTTTAATGCATTTTCAGAGATTGTCCGCATAATGACGTTCAATATTTTTTATATACAAGATCTAACCCAAGTGTTCCTGAAAGTGTTAGAATTGGAGCTGATCCGCTAGTTTCGAACATATCTGATACAGCATTCAACTCAAGCAGGCCCACAAAAATTATTATTCACGGATATAATTCGGACATGTACTTAAACGCATTAGTTGAAATTAAAAACCGTAAGTAACCTATTTATATATTAACAATACAATTACTTATATAGTATATTTAATAACTAAAAAAATATATAGTATTTGCCGTCACCTAAGAGGCTACGGAAGAAAAGAAATATTATAATTAATAATAATAATAAATTGTCTTTATTAATTAAATAAGGTAATTACAAACAAAGATAACATTTATAAAAGTAGGCGAAGTTATTACAAATATTTTTTAAATAACACTACCTTTGTTAGATATAATTTGCATATTTTATTTAAAGATAATAAGTACTTTTATACAACTTATTTTTTGTCTGATTTTGTAAGTAAATATTATATAGAATTGATTTTTGTATTCAAATTTTCTTTTCCGTTACAAACAAATTTTCTATTAATTTTAAGATTAAAACAGAAATTGTTAATTGTGTGAACCTACGTGTAAATTTTCACATATTTAATATCATTTTACATACATCTATTGAAGTTTTATTGCTAATATAACATATTAATTAAATTCACTATCATAATTTATTCATGGTAACAACTTGAAATTAAATAATATTGTAGTAATTATATATACAATAGAGGAGGAGACAATATTAAAAAAAAGCAATGCAAAAATAAGACACGTTTCAATCTTAATAGCACGCCATCATCATATTTTTAAAATAAAATAGTTGAATATTACTTCAAACACAAAACAAAAAACAAATAAAATTTACTCCAATCAGTTTTACAGTTGCCATCGATCATCGATGAAATAAAAATTTTAATTAACATTAACTTTGTTACTAAAAATTTAATTGTTTTTTCAATAATAACTATTTTTTAAATTTTTTTTATATTTTTTACCAAAATTTAATTTTTTGACAAAATATAATAATTTTAGTTTTAAATGTTTTTTAGGCGCTAACGGTTTCAACAGTTTTTTTAAATTTTCGACTGTTTGCATTTGTTTATAATCAAATAATTTTTGGTAAAATAAAATAACCGTTTATGTAAAATTTCAATTAATTAAAACAGTTTTTTTCTTTTACATGGAAATTTACTTCTCAAATTTTCGATAGATGGTTTTTAATTGTTATAATTCCATCCGAAATATAAAATATATTTCGATTATTTTTTACAATTTTTGCACGATTGCGTTTTTAAAAAGGGTTTATTTCCAAATTTGTTAATAAATTCTCGTCATACGAGACTGTTATGTAATAAATAACATGTCACTTTTGACGAACGTTAAACTATTCATATTTCCCTGGCAATGAAAACGAGGGCTGTTAAGAGCTCCTAACAGTCCGTTTTTTTCTTAACAGCCCTCACTCAACCAACCAATAAATTAGTAATACAATATTATTAATTTGAAAACAAAGTTCGACTTTTATGAAATTGAATAAATTTATTTAACTGCAGGAAATTGAATGAAATAACAATACAAATTATAAAAAGTCTACATAAAGGTATAAAAATATGTTATGGTGCAATTGTGAAAATTCACATTTTCAATATTATTTTCTTGCTGCCATTTTCTACATAAATTTCCTTCGTTTTGGTACCTGTCCCTCAACTTTTCTGGTACTAATACACTATTCGCTTGTTTAGCTTCGACCAAAATTATCCTGGAAGTAAAGCCTCTCTCAATTTTTTGCAGTTTGGCAAATAAAATGTTATTTGTAATTGGTTGTTATGGAAACAACCTCATGTGCGATTTGTATGTTGAATCGACTTTAGTATTGCCAATTATTCACATTCAAGTTTCATTTTTTATCAAATTAGCAGTACGATGAAAATGTTTTACGTACCACGTGCAGTTAATTACGTAAGTACGTATTAGTCCTAAAGTAAGATAGCTAGCGAAAAATGTTAAGACACAAAAGTTTCAGGGTTTTTTGAAAACTATCACAATAAAGACAAATTAAGTATACAGTATCAGTCAAAAAGTCAGGACGAAATAAAGTTGCTTTTTCTTTATTGGAACACCCAATATATTATTCCATATTTCAATTCATCTCGAAATTCCAAACAAAATTCGTGTAGCACATCGTAAATCTAAACTTAATCGTTTTAGGGATATCGAACTTTGAAAATCATTTTTTTAATAAATTATACAAAAATAGTTAGCTTTCAAAGGTAGGTAGGACGCAGCGTTATTATGGAGATAGAAATCTTCTTTCTTTTTTTATACTCCAAGGTAAATTGGTCAAAAAGTTACTATGATTTTTTGTCAACATTTTAATAATTTCTTAGTGTGGATTATTTTCATATTATCTGAAATTTTGATAAAAATTGAGCGGCGAATTCTTCGTGTTCTTTTACTTAGTCATGGTGGCCAGTATATAATATATATATATATATATATATATATATATATATATATATATATATATATATATATATATGTATAAAATCTTTGAGGTTAACTGGTGAGAAAGTCCAATGTAGTGTGTTAGAGTGTAGGGAGCAAAGAATACACGATGGTGGTTGCGCTCTAGTCCACTATATTGTTTTATGTACACAAGCTGACGTTTCGCATAAATCATGTATGCATCCTCAGAGCAAGTAAACAATTATAAGTGTGGCCTACACTATGGAAGACCACGTGGCCGCAGCAAGATTTTTGAGGTTAAGTTCTTTACAATTATGATTCCTTATCGTTAAAATTGAAGACGTCTTGGAAAACTCTACAAATAGAATTTTGAAGTAAATTAAACCGAAACATTATAAGTATTTAAAAGTTTATATATATATATATATATATATATATATATATACATATATACAGGGTCGGGCACCACATTCGCCTAGGCTTATATACGGCAAACGGCAAAATAATTTTCAAATCTTTTTGTTGAGAGCTATGTAGGTTCATTAGAAGCACGTTTTGAAATTATTTTGATGTATACAGAGTTATATAAATTTCATTGGGACACCCTGTATATTCTTTCATATTTTGATAGTGCAGTCTAAATAAAGGCAAGTTACTCTTGTTTCCTACACCTAACTCCAGCGGTTTTTAAGATATTTATCAATTCTTGAAAATGTAGAGCAAAATTTAAGATGCTTTGCTGTCTTACATATTTAAGTTAGATATTTTAAGTAGTATTCACCTTTTAGTCTAAGCATTAGACTTGACAAATATGATACCTAAAAATTATACAGGGTGGATAAAAATAAACATTTGATATCTGCTATCATTAACGTCAAATAACTTTCTTATTTTAAATGGAACACCCTATATATGTTATCGTATTTAGATTCTAATTTTAATCAGTTTTAAAATTATATTAGGGTTTCCTATACCTAGTTCTTATAGTTTCCGAGTAATTTGGCATTTTCAAATTCAAACATTAATTTGCTGCCATTTATGTCTCAAAAGTAAACATCATTTAAAGAAAAACATTTTATTTGAGATAAGAACTTACTTCCGAGAAGAAAGAATTAGTATCATTTTAGTAATTGATGAGTGTGAAGAATATTGCGGTTTAGCATCGACAGTTTACGCTCAAAAAATTCCAAACAAACGTCATCCTGACAAGTGTTCATTAGAAAATTTGCTACAAGAGTTTAGAAGAACAGGATGTATATCTTATAAAATAAACAGAGCGACAAAAGCAAATTACTGAAAATGAATAATATGAATTATTAGTTATGGGATCTTTAATTGAAACTCCACATATAAGTCAGCGAAACTTGATTAAAATAAGTAGACGGAGCATCGGAAGAAAGAAACACTAATTTTTCCCGCATCATATACAACTTCATCAGGAACTTGCGGAAGCAGATTAGGGTCTACGCCTCGAATTTTGTTTATGGGTTCTAGAAAAATTGTGAGATGATGAATATTTCTTCGATTAAGTACGTTTCTCAGATGAGTCAACTCTCCATAACAACGGATTAGTTAATAGACATAATTCGCATTATTACAGTGATGAAAATCTCAATTTCTTTAGAACCCTCGATCATCAGCACCGATGGACTGTTGGTATAATTGGAACGCCTGTGTTAGGTTCATAGCTTTTTGATAGCTACTTAAACGGCGCTATGTTTCTTCAATTTATAAGTGATACTTTTGGAAAATATACCACTTAATATTCGAGAAAGAATGTGGATGCAACTAAACGTTGCTCCTGCACACTTCCAAGTCAACGTTAGAAATTAATTAGATAGTCAATATCCCAATAGGTGGACAGAATTGGCCAGAACGGTCTTCAGACTATTTCTTATGGAGATATATAAAAAAATTATGTTTATGACGCTAGGTATTTTGATTAAAGTGACAAATTTAAAGAAAGAGTTTACCTATGCATTGAAAATGATGGACATCATTTTAAACTTTTACTAAAACATTAGTTTATTTTACATTTAAATTTGTTATCAGTTTAATAGTATGTTTTTATGTTTATATTTTTTTTATTAGCACGAAAAAAACCAGTTGAATTTAAATGAGTAATAATAACAATTTTCTAAACACCCTCCAATTATAAAAATAGAAATTTTTGTCTTGGGAGTAAGTTCTCCTTTTAAATAAAATATTTTTATTTAAACAACCTTGAACAATAACGATGGTTTAACTAAACTAACAAGTACTGCTGACAAGCTACTGCCAAATAATATTTGTTTTTATCGAATAATAACGTCAGCTCCACCAAAGCCTACTTTTGAAAAACAAATGTCAACAAATTAATGCTTCAATTTGAAAACACCAAATTACTAGTTTAAAACGTGCTCCTAATAAACTTACATAGCCCTCAACAAAAAGATTTTGGAAACATTTTGCCGTTTGCCGTATATAAACCGCCGCGAATGTGGTGCGCCACCCTGTATATATACAACGTGTCCACGTAAGTATGCAACATATGGAAAACAATTTTATTATTCATTTCTCAGAAATTTGTTTTCTTTATAAAAGTCGGTGCTTGATCTTAAACATACAAAATAGTCAAAACAAATGACATTTGACGCTATATTAGCAAGATAATGAACAATTTTTATAACTTTTGCACTTATTAAGCGAATTCTATCAAGTATTCTCAGTTTTGACGTATGTGTATAAATTATGACAGATCGATTAACTTTACGAGACAGAGTTGATGCTAATATATCGCGATACCTATAAAACCTGCAGAGAAGCAGCTAAAATTTTTAACGGCAGGCACCACAAAAAAAAAATCAGTTATTCACAAAATTTTTAAAAAAGAACGTACTAAATCAATGAGAAATGTGGAGAATTCGTTGGATATCTTGCAATGCGTTGTTGAGAATCCTCTAATATCTGTTAGAAAATATGCCAGAAGGTTTTTTTTTGTTGAATTTGGTTCTCGTTTATCACGTGGTGAAACATTTTTAATATTAAGGGTTGTTTATAGAAAGGCACAATCGTAAAAATTGTGAAACCAACCAAGTGCCTTTCTATAAACAACCCTTAATATGCCAGAAGTTTAGGATTGGGTATTAACTTTCCCAATTTTTTTCGATTTTATTTATACATTCGTATAATATTCACCGCCCGATGTATCTAAGTTTTCTGTGATTAATTTCCACACTGAGCCTATTCCGCGTTTATAACGTGTCTGTGTAGTAAGGATGATTTCATCGAATTTTTCATTTATTTGATTATTGATTGTGTTTAAAAATAATAATTGGGTTGAAAACAGAATTTTAAAAGTTGATTTCTGTTATGCCTGTACCCACTATTGGTTTTATAACGTGTCTGTGTAGTAAGGATGATTTCATCGAATTTTTCATTTATTTGATTATTGATTGTGTTTAAAAATGATAATTGGGTTGAAAACAGAATTTTAAAAGTTGATTTCTGGTATGCCTGTACCCACTGTTGCTCTGCAACAATTGCTGGTTTTAGTCTAACAAAATTAACAATGGAGGTTTTATTAAAATTTAGCTTTATTTTATTATTTAATTATTCGAATAATTCTATATGGACGATTGTATTTATTTTTAATTCTATTTCCGATTTGCGATTCTTTTAAATATACTAAATAATATGTTTTAAATTGTATTTTTTTCACGTGTTTGCAAAATAACTAACGTTGCTGGACGTGAATTCGGGGCCGTAACCGAATGCGCCACCACCGGAGTGTATATTTTATTATTTCGCTGGATTTCTAGTAAATCAATATTTATGTGTTAAAATGTTCAAGTTTTGTTTGTAATGTAAATTATACCTTAAAATGTTTCTAAGAAATCAATGCCTACGAGGCCATCGAATGCAAAATTAAAATTTATTAAATAATATTTGTGAGATTAATGTCCGTTCGCTTTCATTACTGCGGAGTGGGTAATTAGAGTTTCGTTATTTTGTTAATTTCTGCCATTCTGTGTACGTGTATGAGTGTGTTGGCGTAAATCGAGTTTTCATTAAATGAGTTACGCGATATGATGCCCGAGTACGAAGGCGATCAAATAACATTAAACGACATTATCGAAGCGTGTAATTATGCTACACAACATGTTCATGATGCATTATTTTTTGTAATAAAAAGCAAACTAACAGGGAGAGTTAAAAGATTCAATTCCTCAAGGCAATTTGGATGAAATAAAAACATTATTGTCAGGTCATTACGGTGATTGTAGAGATATGGAAGGTATTTTAGGCGAATTAACTTCAACATTTCAAAAACACAATCAAATACCTCGCGCATTTTTACCAAATCCATTTGATCGTCAAAAAATCTGCAAACTAGGATTTAGTAATACATAATGTTTGCATTTATTTCAAAAGAATCAAGTTTCACTAATTAATTAAATGTTTATAAACAACCTTCAAATCAAAAATAAATACAGCTATAAATATGTATTTGAAGTTTGTATATAAATCGGAAATATACGTTGGGATATAAATATAATATTGATATAAATAAATATAAATATATCTAAGAAGAATAAAACCATCAATCTAATTTTACAATTTATTATTACGATGTATTTTTAATTATTTGTTTTACAGAATATTTATTAAATGATAACTACAATGTATTTGCAATTGACTGGTCCCCATTAGCACAGGGGCCATGTTATCCTGCAGCTGTTTGGAATTCACGATACGTAGGAAGATGCTCCTCATTGTTAGTGAAGAGATTGAGGGAGTTAAATGTATCAGATATACATGTAATTGGATTTAGTTTGGGTAACTCTTGAGTCAATACTAATTACGTAAAATTATACACTTATTTATTTTATTAGGTGCACATGTTTCCGCATTCATGGCTAATCATCTAAATCCTTACAAACTACCAAGAATTACCGGACTTGATCCAGCACTGCCTGGTTTTGTAACTATTGATAACTTGGCTAAATTAGATGCTAGTGATGCAGAATTTGTGGACATTCTTCATACGAATGTATTCGTCCAAGGAAAACTAGAGCAAAGTGGACATGTTGATTTTTACTTAAATGGGGGTATTATTCAACCTGGGTGTTGGGCAGATAATAGTAAGTAGTTTTTAACAATCTTAAATAATTGAACAAATATTATAATGTAATAAACTATAGAAAATGTTTGTGTAGTCAATTTTAGAATTCCAAATACATTTTTTAAAATTCTAAACTAATGCATTTTTATATTTTAGGATTTTTTGCATGTAATCACCATAGAGCACCATTTTACTTTGCCGAATCTATCAACACACCTCTAGGTTTCTACGGATGGCCATGCACTAATTATGCCGCTTATGTCATTGGTCAATGTCCGCCGAAAGAACCACAAACACTGATGGGGGAATATGTAGATAAAACAATTCAGGGGATGTATTTAGTAATAACTGATTCTGTCCCTCCATTTGCGGTTGGAAAATTCGATGGCCCTACAATTGAAATTTTATTGAGGAGATATGAATCAAACCGAATATCTGATTTAGAAAGGTATAAGAATGAGCTAGAAAATTGCGAAGAAGATGAGAATATTAACTGTCTATTTCAACCCCAAAACCAATTTATCAACCCTATAGATATATTAACTGAACCTGAAAGCATAATCGATGTAAATATTTCAGATGACTTATTTGATCATATTGTAATTTGATAGTTTTAAATTACATTGTAAAATTTTCCAAATTTGGTATAGATTATTATCAATAACTTTAAAAAATAATATCGCGTGTCTGAATTCCTATGTTAATGTGTAATGCTGAAATTAAGTAAATGAATTTTACATTTACAAAAATTAAGTGCATTTTAATAAATAATTTTTATGTAGTCAATGTATTCATTTATATAACTTTTTACACGTTCATTGTATGTGAAACATCAAATATTAATAAATCTAAGTATGCCGGAAATTAAGCTTGATCTAAGATATAGCTGATATAATATAGCAAATAAGATACTTTAACACGCCATTGGTGGCGCATTCGGTTACGGCCCAGAACTGACGTGGGGCAACGTTGGTTCGGGTCAGTAGTTGGAGAGGTGACCGGTACCATTCACCATTGGGATACAATTAACGGTGCTTTAGAGTGACGGGGGCGATTCTTTAAAGTAACAAACTCATTTACACACATGACACATGGCGGAAGGACCACGTGGTCGATAGCCAAACACTACTACTACTATAATTGAAAAATTCGGGGTGGGTTCAAAAGTTATGTTTTGGGAAAATTTAAAATATTTCAATCAACGGTTATACTACAGGCCTGGAAACTGAATGCCCGCTATGTCTGTGATGTCACTGAGGGGGCCATCGTTTTGGCCTACCAAGCGGGAGACAACGAAAACATTCGTACATTTTCTTAGTGCTTTGCGTTTCACTTGCTTATTATTGAAAATCCGAATTAAAATCCAACGAGAACAGTTATAAAGTGTTGTGTTTCCAACTGTAGGGGCAACTACAGTGGTGGGCAGTGTTAGTGTGTTTTCGTTTAATAAAAACGAAGATGTACGTGATGCATAAATTGGAGTAATTCCTAGGGCCGATTTTCGGCCAACTAAATATACAAAGGTAAGTTAAAACTCAACAATCAATTTAATAATATACAATATTGCATTAAACCTGTAGTACATATGTGTTGAAATTAACAATTAGAATTAGTCGTTTAATTAGTGTATGAAAAAAACATAACCTCAAATTTAATGCAAACAATTAAAGTATACTTATTGTATAAATACAATGTTAATAATTACATCATAACTGTTACATTAATCACAATTATTTAAATTTTATTATCATATCATCATTAATCATAGATTAAGTCTGAAATAATATAAAAAGTATACAATATTATAACGGATGTCCAACAATTATTGTAGTCCCGGGTGGTGTTGGAATCAAATACGTATGTCGATACTTACATGTGCCAAATAAATTGAACTGACATTTTAATTGTCAAACATAATTTAAATGTGAATTTAAAGTGTTGTTAACTTTAATGAGTTATTAGAATATTACATCATTTACATTTAAATTATGTATTCGAAGAAATGGCGTTTAAAAAAGTACTACTACTATTTTATTTCTGGTAAAAGATAACATGGTATTAAATTGTAATTAAAGTATTACCACTTTCTTCACAAATTGTTTTTATTCACTAGATGCACATTTAGAAACACGAAATGTTCTTTAATCAAGAGTTAAAATGACATTGAAAAAAATACATTAAATACAAAAGTCAAAAAAAGTTGGGCGACTTAATTATTATGATTAATTAAATAAAAATAATTTAAAAGTTATGGTTTACAAAGAGAAAAAGGTTTACAATATTGTTAATTTGGACAAAAAGCATGTATTAGTTCTAATAGTGGGTTATCTAATTGACTTAAATCAAAATTAAGTAATTTGTTTTCCCCACAAAAAATAATTGGGAAATGCTACTTCATTGAGATATTGCCTAACCTATATTGGTGTATTATTTTGCATCAACCATAAATTTTCGTCATGTAATATCGGATCATTAGCAGGGCGAAATAAATTTCTTAAATTGGGGATTAGATATTGTTGTAAGAAATCAAGATTTCGTGGACCGTTCAATGTCTCTCTAAAAAAGTAAGGCCCAATGATTTGATTTTTGACCATTCCTCCCCAAACATTATTTTTTTCAGGATATTGGGTGTGTGTTCTCTCATCCATTTAGGACTTTCTTTTGTCCAATATGGACAGTTTTGTCTATTAACTTGCCCAGTTAATGTAAAAGCAGATTCGTCTGAGAACAAAATGTTTCCAACATAATGGAATGGAAAAATACGTATCCATTAAGTAATAATTAGAAAAACACGAAAACATTTCGCAAATCTACAACGAATGAGTCTACAAAACAAATCACTTATTGAAACAACTAGTTCTCTGGCTAATACCTCGACAGACATTATGATACAAAAATAATTTGCATGTTACAAATAGCAAGGCTATCAAAGCCACACTAGTTTGAACATAATTATTTCTGTGAAATAAACTAAAAATGGTTAAGTGTATGTTATATAGTTTGTGAGTGAATGGTATGATAAATTAGAAAATTAAATGAATTTACATTATAACTTCCTCTCAATTTTGCTGACTACTGACTGGTTTATTAGTATGTCTGGATATTTGTTATTAAATAAAACACAAATCATGTTGAGTTCTTTGTGTTGTTGATAAACGCATTGTAAGATTAAGCATTTTTCAAATAAAGTCAAACCAAAACTGACAAATTAGGTAATTGAAAATTTTTGATGCTGTTTATTAAATGAATAAAAGTAGAATTACTAAGCAAACAAATAAACACAACTTCACTCTGTATTGAAAATATTTGAAAAAAGCTGAATATTGTCATGAAAAATTTCAAGCACTGTATCTCAAAACCTATTGAGATGAAACTTTAAACTTAAGGTTTTATCGTTAAAAAACTGGAACTGAAAAGCTTTTGACGAACATTGATAAACCGGTAGTGGATATTTACTCAAGGCGTTTTTTTCGTTTTTTTTTTCAATATTTTTCTAAATATGTAAAATATTACATAACTTTTCAAATAAAAGTTAAAGTTTGTCTTTGAAAAACTGAATAAGTCTTATTAAAAAATGTTTTTCATAAAGTTTTAACTTGCGAGAAAAAAATTAAAAATGAATAATTTTGACATTTTTTGCATACTGCTAATTAACTATAGGAGTTAATTAGCAATAGGCTTATATACATGAAATTTATATAACAAGTAATTGTAAAGAATCCAAATTTGAGTAGAAAGAAAGGACATCAGTATAATAACGAGTGCGTTCATGCGTTTGGGACTCACAAAATTATGATGGAGTTTAAAAGTTAGGTGACAGAGCGCGTGCGGATCGGATAGATTCTAATATTTCACTCTGCGTGAACTGCATTATCGTTGGCCAGACTGAGAAAGTTGGATAATAGCAGTGCGCTCATAGCTCGTAGAGTTATGAGAGCACTCTAGTGCAATTTACTTTTTCAAGGTTGTTAGTTTAATAAATATATTACAGTGAAATATTTAACCACAGTACACTAATATAATTATAGGTAGTAGTTTGTGTATCTACCATAGAAAATATACTTACTATGGTATGTATTCATAGTGCTTAGCGTTTTGCTTGCTTATTACTTTGAAAATTCGAATAAAAACCAAACGAAAATGGTTATAAAGTGTTGTGTTCCTATCTGGAGGGGTGACAACTGTAGTGGTGGGCAACGTGTTGGTGTGTTTTCCTTTAGAGCAATTCCTAGGGCCAATTTTTGGCCAACTAAATATTCAAAGATAAGTTAAAACTCAACAATCAATTTAATAATATATTATTACATTAAACTTGTAGTACATATGTGCTGAATATTACAATTAGTTAAATTAGTGTACGAAAAAACATAACCTCAAATTTAACGCTAACAATTTAAGCATAATTTTTAGATTAATTACAATGAATTAAATTACATTATCATATCATTAATCATAGATCTTAGTCTAACATAATATAATAAATATACAATATTATATTACTTGATTCCTCTTTGTGAACTCTGAGAAGTAAAATGAAATTAATTGCAATAATTGTAAAATATGTTTCTAATAATGAATGTTTTTTTAAGGTATGTGAACACCATTTCAAAACCGAGGAAATGAAAGATATACTGAATGGTACGATGGTGCAACGGGGAAGAAAATCAATAAGCCACTATAGATACCTCGACTTAGAAATGGTGCCAAACAATCAATATTTCCAAATTGTTCCATTTACTTGACTACTTCAACCCCAACCTTGAGAGAAAGTGCTGAAGAATGAAGACTCCAAATAGACAATAATAATATAAATATTTCTAAATCTGAATATAAAAACAAAGATCATTTTCTACATTTGAACAACTGTTAGTATGTTTGGAAAATATTCTTATACCTCCTCAGTAGATTGGTATTAAAACAACTTGTGCAGTGATATTTGCCTTATTGGGAAAGATATTTGTTTTAATAATGTCCTACAAAAACCATTATTAAGTGAAACAAAGGAAAAACCTCATTAGAACTTAGAACAAAATATTGCTATAATGAGTTGGGTTTTAAATATTTTCTACAAGGTAAAATACAAACTGATGCATTAGAGGCTCGCTTTGGTAAATATAGAATGTTTGCTGTTTCACAGTATTTAGTTTCAAATCGCCAAATATTTGAATCAGAGAAATAAACAAAGGTTACATAATCTTCCTCTAAAATTTTCATCTAGTAAGTTTGGAAACATTGATGTTGATTTAAATAATTTTGAGGACTATATCCTGCCAAAGGCATCGTGCAGCAACACGGACGAATTAGAACCAATCAGCTTCTAGAGAACTTTGTTGCTGCGATAACAAATTCATATAGAGTTCGATTTTGGCACTGTAATTGGTTCTCTACTCGCATTATGTTTCGGCATGTGATAGGTTCCCAATTAATTATTCAATTTTCTGATTGGGTTATACATCAAATAACTGTTAAATAAAATTAACAAATGTCAGTTTTACAAACGTCAGTTTTTATGAACATTTTAAAAATGATTGCAAACATACAATTCGGAAATGTAACACAAAAGGTAATACAGGAAAAGGTAAAAGACGCCGAGCCAAAAAATACATTATCATCCAAAAATATAATTAATTATTATACAAAATCAATGCCTTATTGTTTGTTATTGTAATATTTTTGTTGGGATATAGTCTGATAAATTGCTCTCGTGCAATGTAAATTATCGCAAGTTTGCCCTCTTTCGACAACTTGTTACCGATAATTTTGTTCGTGCAAACTTGTTACCGATAATTTTCAATGCACCTGTGCAATTACTGTTGATAACATAAATAACAGTAACAATATGTCGCTTTAATCAAAAATAAATTATTTTGATCTAGAATATTGAAAATAAATTTGCATCAGTCAAGATCAGTTACCAGTTTTAACATACATTGCAGGCTATTGTGCTTGATCTGCAATAAAGAATTTGAAATGTAATATTTGCCAACAATATTTAGTATCAGATAAGGAGTTAAATGCTGATGATTTCGGCAAAAATTATAATTTCATTAAAAATCTTGATAGATTAAGAGGACTTCAATTTCCCAATTCAGATGTTGTTCATACTGTTATGCTTGCATAGATAACTGTTGATTATTTAACATGAGAGAAGTAAGAAGAATTATTTTTAAATACTTATTCACAGAAGGATGTAGTAATTGATCTCTAAATAAGAAATAATAAAATGTGATTTTTTTCTTTCTTATTTCAGTTGTATAAAAGGTCACACTCATAATGATGTTTTATAATTAATAGTTAAAGCTTCTACAAATGTGTTATTAAATAATTATGCTAAAAATGATTTTGTTCATAAAAAAATGGCAACCAGAAGGATAATTTCAACTTTGCTATTTTTTTAAGTTACACTTATGTATATTCAAATACTAAATGATTGTTATAACATTCATTTCATTTTTTTGCAATGAAACTTTGTTTACTATTTAGAAATAAAATATCTAACTTATTATTTTATTTAGAAAAGGTTTTTATTTGTATTTAAATTCGATTTTATATTAAAGCTGTACTCAATGTTATTATTTATACTATATTCACTCACAAATTAATCAAAGTACATTTAATTATTTTTCGTTCATTATATATTTAGAATTCTCTTCTAAAATAAATAAAACAATTTGTATGAAATAAAGCAAATGTAAGGTAAGGTTGCTTAAGTCGTACCACATGCATTTAGCACAAACTACAGCGACAACAGCACAATCGTCGGTAACCAAATATACATCTGAGTCAACCACA
>CAXAKX010000121.1:0-34332 GCA_963969525.1 Ontholestes murinus | reverse complement strand
TCCCCCCCCCAAGCTTCACTGTTATGGGGAAATGATCAGATCTACATCTGTCCTCCACCCTAAATTCCCTTACGTCATCTCTGATATCATCAGTCACCAGGACATAATCTATTACTGAGGTCCCCCTTGGCGCTAGATACGTCATCTCTCCATCCCAATCCCCTTCTGTCGATGCATTCAGCACTTCTAGAACCTGCTCGCCAGCTCACCTGATCCATTCCACTCCTTCTATACTTGTCGTCCCATCTTTCGACCTTCTTCCTCTTCTTTGCCGTCCTTCTTGGTTCACCCCTATTGTGTCTTGGTTCCCTGTTCTCACATTCCAATCTCCCCCTACGATCAAATTTCCTGCTTGCTCCCCTTCCATTAGTATCTTCTCTATTTCCCCCATAATTTCCTTCCCCTCTTTCTGATTATATATCGTCACCGTTCTCCACAGGCGTTTTCCTTTCCAAAATGACCTTGTTACTGCCCCTCCTATTCTCTCGCTCCCTGCCTCCTCCTTTACCTCTTCCAATTCCATTCGCACTCCCGTTATGATTCCCCCTTTTGCTCTTCCCTTTTGCATGATTCCTTGTCGCCCCCCTATATTTCCATCTATATCCCATTGGCAACTTTAGCTTTACCCACTCTCAATCCTCTTCTTCTACCCATGTCTCGATTAGACCCAACATATCCTTCTCCTTTATCCATTCCTCCTACTCTTTATACCAAGGTCCCTCTTCCATTTTCCTCTTTAATCCCGCGACGTTCCAAAACGATGCCTCACCTAACTCCCAAATTTTCCTCTCGAATTTTACGACCCTCTTCGCTGCCTCCCACTCTACCGACATTCTCTGGCACTCCTGCAGCACTATATAGTCCGGTGTGGACCTTTCCAGCCCTAATATCGTTTTTAAATACTGCATTTGTACCCTTTCCAATTTTACATGCCCACTCACTTCCCAGATTTCTGCTGCATATAACACTATTGACCTCACACATGCGTCCCACCATACCATTTGCATACTCACGTTCCTACCTAGCATCCCATTCCATATACCCCGCATACGTTCCATTGCCACTCTCGCTTTCTTGCACACATACTTAACATGCCGTACTTTTGTCCCAGTTTCGCTGAACACATACCCAAGATTTTTGAACTCTTTCACTCGCTCAATCTGTTCTCCCGACCAACTCAAATATTCCTCCTTCCCTCTCCTTCCTGCATTCTTACATACCATCCATTTGGTTTTCCTTACATTCACTATCAATCGTCTTCTTTAAAATACCCTTCCAATCTCCTCTTCACCTCTCTCATCCCACTCACCGTTTTCGCCAACACTACCACATCGTCCGCATACGCCAGACTCCATACTTTCATCCCTCCCACTACTACTCCCCCTGCCTGCCCCAGCTCCAACACCCTCTTCATATCTGCCACATACAGGTTGAATAGCAATGGGCTCAATGGGCATCCTTGCCTCACCCCCCCTCTCACCTGAAACCGCCCAGATACACGCTCACCCATTCTTACTCTACACCACGTTTCCTTGTATACTTCACATATCCACTTCACCACCTGCTCCGACACACCCTTCCCTTTCAAACATTCAATCATCAACTTTCTATCTACCGAGTCATACGCCGCCTTTAAGTCTACAAACAACAAACACATTTTTTCTTTTTTCATCAACTCCCTCTCAATCAACCAGTTCAGTGTAGCTATGTGCTCGATCGTGGATCGTCCCTTTCTGAACCCTCCCTGAATTTCCGGTAGCATCCTTTTTTCTTCTACTTCCACCTCCAGCCTATCCTGCACCATTATCATTAGCAGTTTATACAGGCTATCCATTAGTGATATTCCCCTATAGTTTGTTGGATCCCTCTCATCTCCTCCCTTATAAATTGGTACAATAATACCTTCCCTCCATTGACTTGGAAACTGCTCTTCTCCTCTCTATAAATTGTTAAAAAACATCAGAATTTTCTTCTTCCCTTCTGAACTGCACCACTTCCATGCTTCTGCCTGTATTCCATCAGGTCCTGCCGCCTTCCCGTCTTTCATTTGCTGAAGTGCCCTTTCTAGCTCTTCCATGCTAAAATCTTCTTTCCCATCTAAGACCCTTCTCTCTGCCACCACCTCCCCTTCGGTTGCCCTCGTTCCTAACAGCTCTTCAAAGTGTGCCTTCCATGTATCAATGTTTATACCCTCTCCTTTTATTTTCCTGGCCGACCCCCTCTCCTTCAAGTATCTCCATAGTTGTTTTTTATTCTTTAGCTCCCTCACTATCTTCATCTCTTCTCCCATCCACTTGTCCTTCTTACTATTGCACTCTACTCCAAAGTTGTTTTTTGCCTGTTTTACCTCCTCCTCTCCCACCATTCCATCTCTCCAAGCCTTTATTGTCCTTCTTAGAGCTCTTTTGGCTTCCCTACACCCTTCATCAAACCATAAGCCCTTCTCCACAGCCTTTCCTCCGCTCCTTCTCGCCATCGCCTGTTTCACCCTGTCTCCCAGCTGTTCTACTATTACCACCTTTTGAAAACTCGTCTCCTTTATTTTGTCTCTGTATATCTTTTTGGTCCTGTTGGACCAGTACAACCCCAATCGTGTAGTATTGATTACTTCTTCTTCCTCCCCCCCCCAAGCTTCACTGTTATGGGGAAATGATCAGATCCACATCTGTCCTCCACCCTAAATTCCCTTACGTCATCTCTGATATCATCAGTCACCAGGACATAATCTATTACTGAGGTCCCCCTTGGCGCTAGATACGTCATCTCTCCATCCCAATCCCCTTCTGTCGATGCATTCAGCACTTCTAGAACCTGCTCGTCAGCTCACCTGATCCATTCCACTCCTTCTATACTTGTCGTCCCATCTTTCGACCTTCTTCCTCTTCTTTGCCGTCCTTCTTGGTTCACCCCTATTGTGTCTTGGTTCCCTGTTCTCACATTCCAATCTCCCCCTACGATCAAATTTCCTGCTTGCTCCCCTTCCATTAGTATCTTCTCTATTTCCCCCATAATTTCCTTCCCCTCTTTCTGATTATATATCGTCACCGTTCTCCACAGGCGTTTTCCTTTCCAAAATGACCTTGTTACTGCCCCTCCTATTCTCTCGCTCCCTGCCTCCTCCTTTACCTCTTCCAATTCCATTCGCACTCCCGTTATGATTCCCCCTTTTGCTCTTCCCTTTTGCATGATTCCTTGTCGCCCCCCTATATTTCCATCTATATCCCATTGGCAACTTTAGCTTTACCCACTCTCAATCCTCTTCTTCTACCCATGTCTCGATTAGACCCAACATATCCTTCTCCTTTATCCATTCCTCCTACTCTTTATACCAAGGTCCCTCTTCCATTTTCCTCTTTAATCCCGCGACGTTCCAAAACGATGCCGTCATCCCTTCCCCCTTTTTTTCTCCCATCTTTCCTCTTTTATCGCCCCTCTTCCATAATCCCTGCTCGCCTCTCTCCGGTGTGGCTCTATCTTGATGTACCTCTGTTAATGTCTCCCCCATCCCTGTTCCCTACTTTATCCCCTTCTACCCCAGTCTCCCCCTCCCTTACTAGTTTTTTCCCTCCCTAAAATATAATCTTATGTTCGTCTTCTGTCCTTTTTGTTTCTGTTTTCCTCATGTCCTTATTCCTTGCCATTGTCGTCTCTCTACTAATATTTTCTTCTATTATTGTTTTTTTGCTCTCTCATTCTGTTCTTTCTCTACTAGTCCATTCTGTGCGTTGTCCCATATGTATTCCTTTCCGTTGAGCGTCAATTTTTGTATCCTACCTTGGCTCTAAATCCTTTTTCTTTTTCTTCCCTTGCTATGATCCTTATCTCCCTTTGGATTTTTCTTTCTTCGAAAGTTAGATCGTTCTCAATGTATATTTGTGTATCTCTTAGCTTTTTCTTGGCCTCCATAATTGCTCTTTTCTGGTCGCTCGTAGCTATTTCCGCTATTATTAGTTCTTGCTTTTTGCCTTCATTTATTATTGCTGCATTTTTAACTTCTATTTTAGTTTCTAGTTTCTCTACGCAGAATTTCTGAACCGCCTCTTTTATTGGATATGATATTTTTAGTCCCATTATAGCTATATTGTTCTTCCTTTTTTGTTTTTCATCCCATTCATTCTTTTGTTCCAATATTTCTATTCTCTCTATTAGTGATTTCTTTTCTCCCTCCCACTGTTCCTCTCTCCTTTCCATGTCTTTTTTCATATCTCTAATTTCCTTTGTTAATTCCTGTGTGTTTTTATCTGTTTTGATAATCAGCTCCCTTATCATTTGTTTAAGTTCCTCCATTTGTTCTTCGTTTATTATTTCTTCCTCTTCTATAGCAAATCCTTTAAATTCTTTGTTTCCTTCCTCTTTCTTTCTTTGTTCTGGAGATCTTAATATCTTTTTGCTCTTTCCGAAAATTTGTATGTCTTTGTCTCTTTCTTCAGTCCTTTGTTTTTTTTCATAATATCCGTTATTATTCCCTCTTATTCGTTCGAAAACATATATAGATTTTCTGTTTTCGTTATAACACATAATACCAATATTAAGGTCTGAATAACACATTTAATTTATATCTATGTGATAAATCCTAAGTTTTATACAGTTCTTTTCTTGTAATATACCCATATTTGTGGGTAATCAAATAAATCACATTTTATTCTATTTTTACTATTTCTATGTATAATTTAATTAATAATGTATTTCACCTTTTCATATATACAGTCGACACTGTCTGTAGTGAAACTCTTTATAGTGAAATTTTTTCAAACCCTAGAAAATTTTAATGACATTTCATGTAAAACGCACTGCATATAGTGAATCTGTAAAATAGGGACACTCTGTATAATAAAATTTTTACCGGAATTTCATGTATAATTTTTTATGCATTTATAGAGATTTTGGCCACTTCGGGTTAGCACGAACTCCATTTTTATGACTCACTGTTTTGAAAAGGTTCTTAACGCATTTATAACGCCTAACAGGCAAAATGTAAATCAAGTACAATGGATTTCAGCGAGAAACACGGGGAAGGACCCACTTCAAAGCATCCCGGGGAAACCCATTTTATATGTAGACGATGCCTAGATTAATTCGGTAACAGGCTCAAAAAATAACTGATTATTTTCTCCTAGTACATAATATGTATGTATGCATTAATTTCGTATGTAGTATTTAGCCCTGTAAATACATATGTAATGTGTACAGTACGTACATTATTTACATGCTATGAATTTAAACTTTTTAAATTGTTTAATATGGAATACAATTTTGGAATTTTTGTTTCTCTTTATATAGTGAAAAACTCTCTATAGTGAAATTGTCTTTCACTATATAGAGAGTCGACTGTATATATATACACGTTGTCCCCTGAAATTTTGAATATGAGTAATGTAATGTGTTTGTATTGTATCTCGATTATTATTGGTTGCCATGGTTGTTGCTGCAATATGGATGTCATTTTGACTTACATAGCTTCAAAATGTTAACAGGAATTTTATGATCGTCTGGGATATTGTTTGGCACAACAAGGAGATGTTTTCAAACATTTAATAAGATCAACATTTTAGTTATTTGTTATTCGTTACCTTGTGTAAATATGTTTCATTTTAATTCCCTATTTTATTACAAATTAGAAATTACTGATTATTTCCCGTTGGCCATTAAAATACGTCACGAGCGTGGTAACTAAGTAACAAGTAACGCATTTAAATGCCCGTATTCAAAATTTCAGGGGACAACGTGTATATTCATTTTATTCAGTTATCATATCATTCATAATTAATTGAATCACACTGTATATATTGTATTTATCGCATATTATATGTTAATAACATAAGACATTTGATATATATATATATATATATATATATATATATATATATATATATAATTTTATAACTATATTTTATATAACAACAGTGCTAAAATAAACAACAACGATTGCCAGTTCATAGAATAATTAAATCACATTATTAATAAGTAAATATTTCCCGTCCTCTCCAAGACGTCAACAACAATATTCATGGGAAAGTAAACAATTCATTAAACAAGTCCAGTGGAAACTTTCTCCTACAGAACAGCGACATTGTCTTCCTAATGTTATTAGTCATCTTTGTATATTGATTATTATTATTTGTCTTCGATTATGAGCCGCCCGCACCATCGAACGGCCCTGACATCATTCTTACACGCACTCTACGACATTTGTTGTTATATTAAATACGATCAATAAATAGTTGTCAGTTAAACAACATCCATCGTTCTTCGTATAATAAATCTTAGGATTCATTACGATATACAACAAGGAAAATATAAACATTTAGTCTTAGTCACAAATTGGCGCAGTCGAACCCCAATAAAACGGATTTTTAAGGCCTCCACGAAAGCTCCCAAAGGCCACATTCTCTTGTGAAATATTCATTTCCCGAATATCTACTAGAGGGGAGGGACGTTCCCATCTACAAGTTCACGGAAGCGATCCAGGTGCTAAATATTAATTTCCTGAATATATACTAGAAGGGGAGTGACGATCCCATCTACCAGAACACGATCGACCTTCAGTACGAGTTCCAGGACCCATCCTAGTCAAGCGGCCCCAAGGTTTCCACGGACATCCGATGCAGACCCAGATGTTCTTATCACCTTTGTGTTTCTTGTGTAAGTACTTACCTATTTTACAATTTTGACCTTTTTTTGTTTGTTATTCGTGTATGTATGTGAACTGATTCCTGTATATACTTTTTGTTGTTGTTCTCCTCCGTTTCTTTCTCAATTTAATTCCAATAATCATGAGTGAAATGTTTAATTTTGCTTTAAAAAGTCTGTTCGACGTTAGTTTCTCTGGTAATCAATCTGAAAATGTAGACGGTTTTCTGACCGCCTGTGGTCATTGTTTCAAACTGGTTCCCGATGTTTCATTCCACCCCCAATTATTTCAAGCTATCATAACTAGAATTAAAGGTTGTGCTTCTGAACGGATGAAAACTCGCACTATAAATAACTGGGTCGATTTAAAAACTTTCTTAAGGGAAAATTTTGCTAAATCAAATTCATTGGGTACCTTACTCGCTGCAATGCACAGTTGCTATCAAGGCAAAACCGAAAATATAACTTCATTTTGTAGTCGATTGGAGATTTGTCTTTGTAAATTAATTCAGAGTTTTGGTGACGAACCAAATGCAGAAATAAGACAGGCAGAGATAAATTCAATGCATGTTCTGGCTATCGAACAATTCTAAATTGGAGTTAAAGATGATATGCAATGCAATACGTCTAAGGTATTTTACGACCCTAGACGAACTCATGAAATTCGCACAGAATGAAAGTGATTTTTTGGAAAGTCGTAAACGTTCCCCATTAAATTTGCCCGATCCGACATCTTTATTCTGCAATTACTGTAAATCCAAGAGTCATCAGATTAGTAATTGTCGCAAACGGGATTTTAATAACAAAGCCGTTAAGAATTCCCACAATGCAAGCCCTAATCAAAATCCACGATTTTCTTATTCGCCCCAATTCACTTCTCCACGATATTCCAACAGTTCTAATTCTAATCGCAACAATTATTCTAATCGGAATTTTCCCGATCACAATTTTAATAGCAATCATCGCGATTTAAGAAACACCGCTACTCCGTTTCAATCTAGTTCCCACAATCAAGAGTTATAGGACCAGGCCCGACTTAAATACTCAACTAAGGATTTTTTTTAAACATGATTTCATCTCTGTCGGAGGCAGCGCCAGAGACGTCCACCCCCAACGCCAGTCTAACTCAGCTCACCATATAAACGTCCACATCTTCACAACATTAACTTTTCACGAAAGTCCTAAAAATTATCGCACAATGTTAATGTATTCGGGCGCTGAAAACTCGCTCATCAAGCTTTCATCTCTCATACATAACCTTAACTTATTTAAAAATAATATAATCACTATTGTGGGTATAAATCAATCCTCTAACCCCGGCAAATACGTGGGATACTCATGGTTGAAGTTTTCATTGGGTAAAAATTACTGCCACCTTTTTCACGTAATTCCAGATTCGTTTCCCATAAAATATGTCGGAATAATCGGTTGTGATTTCATGAAATCATTCAAAATATTTTTAGACTACAAATCCAATAACAATAATCGATAATCATGCGGTACCCTCTTACGAAGCCACTAAAATGTTCATGCCCTCTAACTATCAATTTCCTAAAAAACTTTCTAAAATACCACCTCAACCTCATAATATTAAAAATCCTCATAATGAACGTATTCCTAACACAAAACTTAAATTCTCTAATTATTCTCCAACTAACCAACTAAAACGAAACTTACCACAAACAAATACTAACCAACAACCTAAAACAGTAATTCCCAATTTAATAAAAATTACAAAACCAAATAACCCACTGACATGTCAAAATTTACCCAATAATCAACAAAATACTATCTCTCTTAATAAACCTATTCCTAGTCCTCAACCCAAAAATAAATGTATATTAACCCTCTTGCCAAGAACGGAAACAGTAATCCCAATAAATATCTTAAATCCCGAAATTAAAGAAGCTATTATTCAGAACTTTAAATTTTAACTGGTGTTCATTTGGCCAGTAGTATCGTTAAAGTTAATCTAGAGACAGGCAAAGCACTAACTACTATTCTAAATACTAACGATTCGCAGGTCCCTATTGATAACATTAACATTACCTTGGACCCCTTGCCACCCCTTGTTGAAATAGATTCGAATTCTATACAAACCCTTAATAGTTCAGGCGAAGGTAACACCTTTAATAATTCTTCTAATCCACCCTCTTCTTTGAATGTAAACCATGTTAGTAGCGTTATTTTATTTCTTGATCAAATAGATTAAAAACTCTGGAAAATTCTTTGATTTTTGACGAAAACAATACGACTCTTTATTGGAACTCGTTTTTGAGTTTAATCATTTATTTTATTTAGAAGGTGATACACTATGTAAAACCGACCTCACACAACATGATATTCATACGAGTTCCCAAGCTCCTATTAACACCAAATCTTACCGATACCCTATAGCACTTAAAGACGAAGTAACCGCCAAATAGACTCCATGCTCGATCAAAATATAATCAAACATTCTAAAAGTCATGAAATGCACCCGTGTGGGTCGTCCCTAAAAAACCCGGCGCTGACGGCGCTAAACGTTGGCGTTTAGTAATTGACTATCGAAAGCTGAATGATATTACGGAAGGAGATTCATACCCCCTACCAAATATAGATGAAGTTCTTGACCAGTTAGGCCACGCGAAGAACTTCTCTACAATAGATTTGTCTTCCGGATTTCACCAAATTGGTATGAACCCTAGAGACTCCCATAAAACAGCTTTTTCCGTGCCTTCCGGCCACTTTGAATTTAACCGTATGCCTTTCGGGCTTAAGAATGCCCCTGCTACCTTCCAAAGACTCATGAACACGGCTTTAGCCGGATTAAGTAATAATGATCATTGTTTAGTTTACTTAGACGACATAATTGTATTCTCAGACTCTTGGCAAAATCATATTAAGAAACTTCGGGATATTTTTAAACGTCTGTCAATTCATAATTTAAAAATCGAACCTTCAAAATGCAAATTCTTAAGAAAAGAAATCATATACTTGGGTCGCTTAATAACTGATAAGGGTGTGAAACCAAACCCAGCAAAATTAAAATGTGTTAAAGAATTTCCAATCCCTCGTAAACAAAAACACATCAAATCATTCTTAGGAATGGCGGGATACTATAGAAAATTCATTCCAAATCTCAGTCAAATAGCACACCCTCTAACAAAACTATTAAGGAAAAATGTTAAATTCCTTTGGACTAGTGAACAACAACTTTCATTGGAAACCTTAATAGAAAAATTATGCTCTGAACCTATTCTTCAATTTCCTGATTTTTCATAACCATTTACCTTAACAACTGACGCCTCCAACTATGCCATTAGAGGCGTCTTATCTCAGGGCCCACCCGAACTTAACCTACCTGTTGCATACTATAGCCGAACCCTATGTAAGGCCGAACAAAATTATGATGTTTCAACCAGAGAATTATTGGCCGTAGTCGCTGCGGTAAAACCCTTCAGGCCATACCTTTTTGGAAGGATATTAAAAATAATAACTGACCACCGCGCATTACAATATTTACACTCGGTCATTGATCCTTCCTCTAGACTGCTGCGTTGGCGACTTTCCCTTCAAGAATATGACTATGATATCCAATTCAAACCAGGTAGTTCTAACAAAGTAGCAGATGCTTTAAGCCGATCAACGTCGGAGATTTCTTATAAAAATTTTCTTAAAATGAGAGATGTAGACCTTATAACTAATAACAAAAATGTTTTTGAAGTAGACGGAAATTTATTCGACACCGATAACACCACTTTTTTGTGTCATTGCGTCAGCGCAGACCTTAACATGTCTAAAGGAATAGCCCTTGATTTTAAGAATACCTTCGGAAGACTGAGTGAACTAAAAGTTAAAAATGCAAAAGTGCATACATTCGCGTTCTTGAAAGAGGATGTAAGGTACCTATTTTACCCGGTAACAAAAGAAAAATATTCTCAAAAACCCCAATTAGAAGACTTGTTCAAGACATTAATCAATTTACACATATTCTGTGTCAAAAATATAATTCAAATTAGCCATTCCAAAAATTGGATGTGGTTTAGATAGCCTTCCATATGATATGGTCCTAGATTTGATAAAATATATATTCCAGGTCCCCTTTATCATAACAATTTATAATTTTAGTAACCCTAGGACTTCCACTGTTCCCCAAATTCACCAGAAAATACCAAGTGTCCCTAAAGTCAGATTCGATTTACCTCCTACTAATATCCTAGAAACTCCTGTCGCTCAACTCATTCCAAATAACGAACCCCTTCCTATAATTCCAAATCCAGTACCCATTAGTCACTATTCCTTATCTTCCTCTTGCTTGGAGCCCGATATACCGAAATCCGCCATACCTGTCCCAGGTGACGGAAATTGTTTCTACCACTCTATTATTTGCCTACTGCTAAACGTGGGTAGTTCAGAAAATCTGAGATCCACACTTCTACATTCACAATTCTTAGACAGTTGTCTGTCTCCTACAGAAGCATAATCCGATTTGTTTTTGAACCCCTTTATACAGATAAACCCGATGCTAACCCTAAATCAAGTGAGAGCCCAAATTTTCCCAAGCCTTCGCCATCCATGATCATACTTCAGAAACTATTGCTAGGAACCCAGTTGATAAATTTATTTGCAATTTTGGTATTCCGCAAGCCATTTTAACCGATCTTGGTCAAGATTTTAATTCAAAATTAATAAAGAGCATCGCCAAACTTTTCCAATTCAAACACGTAACTACTAGTGGCTATAGACCCCCAGACAAACGGCGTTCTAGAGCGAAGCCATTTGACACTTGCTGACTACATAAAACAATACTGCGAATTTCAACATGAATGGGAAAAACTGAGGTAAGTTTTGCTATGTTTTCTTACAACACATCAGTACACGCTTCCACTAAATTCTCACCTTTCGAACTAATTTTTGGATTTAAACCTGAAATACCCTCTAGCTTAAAGCGTCCAGTCGAGTTTAAATATACATACGATGACTACTTGGATGAACTTAAATTGAAATTCCAAAAGGTACATGAGTTAGCGAAGAATCATCTATTAAACTCGAAACTTCGAAATAAAACCTATTACGACCGAAATTCTAATATTGCCAACTTCAAACCTGGAATTGTTGTTTATTTACTCAATGAATATTCTAAACCAGGCATTTCAAAGAAACTTGATTGTAGATATAACGGCCCTTTCAAAATCATTCGACAGATCTCCCCTGTTAATTTCATCATAAAAATTCAAAATAAAGAAAAACTTGTCCACTCTGATAAAGTCAAATTAGCCGTTATTCCAGATTCTTCTCACAAAGACTTAACACGCGGATTCTATGTTTTTTTCAGCCTTTGTTAATTTTAATTTGTGTTAGTGTTATTTTATTGCTACTATTTAGTATAATGTACTCTATTGCTAAATTCTATTATGTATGCATGTCTCTAAATGTTTTTGACAATTGTTATTACCTATTTGATTCTGTTTCATCACTATACTGTCATCTCTTCTTTTTCCTTTAGAATAACTCTCAATCTTAATCAATCGTTATTCTTTCTGTGAGGGGGGAGATGTAACATACCCATATTTGTGGGTAATCAAGAAAATCACATTTTATTCTATTTTTACTATTTCTATGTATAATTTAATTTATAATGTATTTCACCTTTTCATATACAGGGTGTCCCGTTAATGCGGGGAAATGGCTGAACCATAGATTCCTGGGGTCAAAATATGGCGATTTAACGCAACTTATCTATATCCAAAAATTTATGGTTAAGCCGGAATTTGGCTTCAAAGTTTCAAAATTTTTTATTTCTTTTGTTTATAACAATTGAACGCTTTATTTGATTTGAATGAAATTTATTATTAATAAGTACCATAATATCATACATAATTTCAGTTATTGTGGCCATTAGTGATTGACAGGAAGTATAAAAACAGTAGTACCACCACTTATAAACTAAAATATTTTTTTATTGGCGCATCCAATAAAATCCAAAAAAATCTACTTGAAAGGGCATTAGATTTAAAAACTTTTTTGACTCTTACTAGTTTTTGATATCTCGTACGGTTTTTGCACAAAAAAATAAAATATGAATATAGTATACTCATTATGCACTCAATAATAAGTAAATAAACTTACTCAATTAAATAAAAATTAAATAATATCAATTAATAAAATAAATCAAAACAACATCTAACACTTTTTAAGCAATTTTCTTTGCAAAATACAAACAAGATATCTGTTTGTTCCAAATATGAATATTTATGAACTATAATAAAGTTAAAAATTAATTGTTAAAAGGCACTAAATAATTATTATTATACAAAATTTACATTTTTTAAACAAAGACGGCCACGAAAAACATTTATTTTCGATTCGATGAAAAACTAAATTTTGTTTTTACTAGATAAAAAATATATATTTTATTTCTTTGTGGGAAAACCGTAAAAGATATCAAATATTATTAAGAGATCAAAAAGTTTTTAAATGAAATGTTCTATCAAGTACTATTTTTTTAGTTTTTATTAGATCCACCAATAAAAAAATATTTTAGTTTTTAAGTGGTGGTACTACTGTTTCTTATACTTCTTGTTAACCAATAATAGTCGTAATAACTGAAATGATGTATTATATTATGGTAGTTATTAAAAATAAATTTCATTCAAATCAAATAAAGCGTTCAATTGTTATAAACAAAAGAAATAAAAAATTTTTTTGGATATAGATAAGTTGCGTTAAATCGACATATTTTGACCTCAGGAATCTATGGTCCAGCCATTTCCCCGCATTAACGGGACACCCTGTATATACGTGGGTTGGAGCAAAAGTCATGGCAACTATTTTTTTTCTTGAAGATACCAGTCCGGTTGGAAAATGTGACATCTACAGACGAAAGGACAAGGTCTTAACTACATGTGTGGACAATGAAAAGCACTGAAATATCGTAACACACTAATTTATTACGGTAGTATACGGTGCAATATGGCCTTTAATCACACTGTATATATTGTATTTATCGCATTGTAATTATAATTCACTTATCTAACGCAAATAACATTGGGAAACAACGATTGCCAGTTCATAGAATAATTAAATCACATTATTAATAAGTAAATATTTCCCGTCGTCTCCAAGACGTCAACAACAATATTCATGAGAAAGTAAACAATTCATTAAACAAGTCGAATGGAAACTTTCTCCAACAGAACTGCGACATTGTCTTCCTAATATTATTAGTCATCTTTGTACATTGATTATTATTATTATTTGTCTTCGATTACCACCGCACCATCGAACGGCCCGGACATCATTCTTATATGCACTCTACGACAGTTAGCATCATTTACTCTCATTTACGAATTGTTACTATAATTGTTAATTTGTTGTTATATTAAATACGATCAATAAATAGTTGTCAGTTAAACAACATCGATCATTCTTCGTATAATAAATCTTGGGATTCATTACGACATACAACAAGGAAAATATAAACACTTAGTCTTAGTCACGACTTGGTGTTACATTCTTAGGGGGTACGACTTGAGTAACCTCACCCTATATGGTATGTCTATTAACAGAAGTTAAGTTTATTTGTACATTGTTTGATTCTTATTTTCAATTTGATACCCTTCATATTCCTTTATATTGGCATAATTTATTACATGGATTAATTCTAAATAAAGAATAAATATTGTATTTAATTAAATAATGAATATATATATTCTAAATTCTATTGTGTATAACGAGAATACATTTTAATCATAACCATTGAATGGGGATCGATTTAAAAATATTTCTTGCATGGACATATAGAGGAGACTGTGAGCGTTTTTCTGAAGTTAAAGCTATACCTCTAATTTTTGTTAAAATTTATTTCGGCCTATGTAAAGTTGAAATTTAAAAATAAAAATTGCTTATTTTTAATTAATTATAACTACCATTCCAGTTAAGGTAGAGAAATTAAAAAAAAGTCATTTTATAGGAAAAACTATATTTATAATTGTAATTTCACGAAGGTTTCACGACTATTTTTATTTTAAAACGATATAAACGTGGTAGAGATATAATATTTTACCTGTAAGTATTTACTTTTAAATAAAACTTCTATGTGCATAACCTCGAAAAAGGATTATATATAGGGTGTTTTTTAAAGTGTTATAGGGCTATATTTCGAGAACAGTTTTAAATATTTTCATGAAATGTTGATGAGGTAATAGGGATATGTGGGACACGTTTTACCATATTTTCTACATTTTACCCTTTTCTTGTATTTGAGGGGTTGGTGGTAATATAGCCCTGTAACACCTTAAAAAACTCACCCTGTATCTACCCTATACCTATTTCTTAAATATAATCATTCACAGATTTTTACAAGATTCCCTATTCAAAAAGCAATGGATTGTTGCAATGCGACGTGATAATTTTAACCCATCATAAAATAGTATAATTTGTTCGAAGCATTTCATTCATGATTCTTTTATTACCAATAATTGGAGTTCAATAAAGAAACTTAAAAATGATGCTGTGCCAAGCATATTTAATTTTCCTAGTCATTTGACAAAGAAAATAACAACTAGAAAACCTCCGCCATCTAGAAATGACAAGGTTCAAAATATGATAGATATAATCCCAGTAACATCAATAAATGAAGCAGAAATACATTAAAATTCTACAACAATGGAATCGGCGGCTTATTAAGAAAGTGTTTAGCTTAAAGTCTTTACTGGAACATTTGAAACAAGAGCGGATGATTGATGAAAAATCCTCCCTGAAACTTTCGGTAAGTGAAATACAAATAATATTAATATTAATTGCATGTGATTGGTGTTTGAAGTGTGAGATTACCTTTCTTCTAGGATACAATGCCTGCTGCTATTAAACAATATTTAAACAGTTGTTGAAATCTAAGCGTTCCAAAATATATCCACCAGAATTGAAGAGCTTTGTACTTTGTACAATTCAAAACAAATAAATTACAAAAAACATACATAAAATTTTGGGCGAAAGAAGCACGGGCGGAGTTCATATTAAAATACGCTCTTCCACTCAAACCCATATTGTACCGTCATATAAGAAGCTGGCATCTTCTACATCCGGAATCAATTTTGTGTTGCTTTGTATTTGTTAATTTATCCAATATTTGTAGGAAACTTCTGGCAGTTAATGTCAGCATGACAGATATATATATATATATATATATATATATATATATATATATATATATATATATATATAAATGCAAAGATCCCTCTCTGCCATCTTTTTCAAGTGCTTACTCTTGTATGGTCAAGGTAATACTGGTCTGCTGTCGGGTTAGTGGATTATTTATATATGTAGCCCCTCCCCTCCACCTGCGTTCCTTCTTGTTTGGCTGCGCGTCATTGGCCGGTTTGTAGTTGTTTGTGCGCGTGCGTGTTGTAAATGTGTATTTGTGGTGTCTGTGTTAGTACGTGTTCGGTGATTTTCCGTTCGAAGATCCGGTTTCCACATAATCAGCAGGCGCTGTGTGTCATCTCTTCGGTTCATTGACCTTGGTCGTATCTCGATCTCAATTGCCTCCCGAATAATTCGTTCGTTTAGATGGCCCATTCTTGCAAGAGTTTTGGTGTTTTTACAATCTATTTTATGGCCCGTTTGTAGGTGATGTTGTGCCAATGATGAAGTAGTTTGTTTTTGTTTTACAGAGTTTTTATGTCCATCAATTCTTGCCGAGATTCGCCTGTTTGTTTGTCCTATGTATGTTTGGTCACAATCTTTACAAGGTATCTCATAAACTCCTTGGTTTTCGTGTGGAATTTGGTATTTATGTTCGTCTGTTAGGTTTTTGATTTTAGTTGTTGTTGTAAATGCTGTTATTTTGTGCTTTTTCAGAATTCGTGCAATTTTGTCTGTTGTGCCTTTTATGTATGGAAGCGAGGCCCTTGCTAGGAGTTGTTCCTCTTTTTTATTGCGTGTTCTGCTTCTCATGACTTTATTGATGTGTTGTGAAGTAAAACCGTTTTGGATTAGCGCCTCTTTTACTGTTTGTATTTCCCACTTTTTATTTGTTTGAAAAAAATATTTTAGTTTTTAAGTGGTGGCACTACTGTTTTCTATATTTCCTGTTAACTACTAATGTTCATAATAACTTAAATGATGTATTATACTAAGATAGTTATTAATAATTAAATAATAAAATATATAAGTCCTTTGCGTTGTAGAAAAATAACTAATAATTAGAAAAAACACGAAAATATTTCGTAAAATCTACAACAAATGAGTCTTATTAAGACTACAAGAACAAACCACTTTTAAAACAACTACTTCTCTAGCTAATACTTCGACAGACATTGAATAATACAAATGTAATTTGCGTGTTACAAAATAGCAAGGCTATCAAAGCAACACTAGTTTGAACGTATTTCTTTCTGTAAAATGAACTAAAAATGATTGACTGTACTTTAAATAATTTGTGAGTGACTATATTACGATAAATTAGGAACAAGAAATTAATTTAGGTTGATGTAATTAAAAATAAATTAGCAAAAGCAATTAAATAATTCAATACTCAATTTATAACTATCTGCAGACACGTGTTTCGATCTCTCGATCTCTTCAGTACAGCTTTATTATAAAATTGATTTGAAATATAAATAAAAACGTTTACTAAAATAAATATAATGAAAATATAAATAACTTACTCAGATTTGTTCGGCAACTGACACAATAATGAAATATAACCGACTGAAGGTCTGACTTTATACCTGAGGTGGATTACTGAATCCTACGGAAATAATTACGTTCGGGATTAAGCAAAAATACCCACTTAGAGCATAATTTGATAATAAAATATATAACTCCTTTACGTTGTAGAAAAATAACTAATAATTAGAAAAAACACGAAAATATTTCGTAAAATCTACAACAAATGAGTCTTATTAAGACTACAAGAACAAACCACTTTTGAAACAACTACTTCTCTAGCTAATACTTCGACAGACATTGAATAATACAAAAGTAATTTGCGTGTTACAAAATGGCAAGGCTATCAAAGCAACACTAGTTTGAACGTATTTCTTTCTGTAAAATGAACTAAAAATGATTGACTGTACGTTAAATAATTTGTGAGTGACTATATTACGATAAATTAGGAACAAGAAATTAATTTAGGTTGATATAATTAAAAATAAATTTACAAAAGCAATTAAATAATTCAATACTCAATTTATAACCATCTGCAGACACGTGTTTCGATCTCTCGATCTCTTCAGTACAGCTTTATTATAAAATTGATTTGAAACATAAATAAAAACGTTTACTAAAATAAATATAATGAAAATATAAATAACTTACTCAGATATGTACGGCAACTGACACAATAATGAAATATAACCGACTGAAGGTCTGACTTTATACCTGAGGTGGATTACTGAATTCTACGGAAACAATTACGTTCGGGATTAAGGAAAAATACCCACTTAGAGCATAATTTGATAATAAAATATATAAGTCCTTTACGTTGTAGAAAAATAACTAATAATTAGAAAAAACACGAAAATATTTCGTAAAATCTACAACAAATAAGTCTTATTAAGACTACAAGAACAAACCACTTTTGAAACAACTACTTCTCTAGCTAATACTTCGACAGACATTGAATAATACAAAAGTAATTTGCGTGTTACAAAATAGCAAGGCTATCAAAGCAACACTAGTTTGAACGTATTTCTTTCTGTAAAATGAACTAAAAATGATTGTCTGTACGTTAAATAATTTGTGAGTGACTATATTACGATAAATTAGGAACAAGAAATTAATTTAGGTTGATGTAATTAAAAATAAATTAGCAAAAGCAATTAAATAATTCAATACTCAATTTATAACCATCTGCAGACACGTGTTTCGATCTCTCGGTCTCTTCAGTACAGCTTTATTATAAAATTGATTTGAAATATAAATAAAAACGTTTACTAAAATAAATATAATGAAAATATAAATAACCCTGTATATAGAAAGAAAATACCTATAGTTATTTATTTTCTTTTCAGTAACGCTCATGTGTATTTAATTTCAATACCTATTACCCTAACCTTTTTGTTTAATATTTTGTTCTTTGCGTAATCACATAATTTTTCACCTTTTCCCCTCCCTTAGGCTACTTTTACAACCCTTATTCTTATTTTATTTCTAATTTTTTTTCCTCTTTCCTCTCTCTTATTTACTCTTTAATTGATTTTCAATCTCAAAAACTGTCTCTACCTTTTTCTCTCGTTCAATTTTCTACTTAATTCCTTCATTTCTCCTTACTGAAGGTAATATATTCGGTCACAGCCACCTCTCACATCGCGTAGCAGGTCCGTACCTCGGTATTTCACCATACGTGTGGGATTTGCTTTTGTGTTCTCGTTCCCTGCTCGGTTGCTGAGGTCTAATCACCTCAGTGACGGACTGGGGAATTGCACCTACTTATTCCACCCTTGGCTTGTCTCTATCCGATTACTATCGAGTGTTCTGCTTGGGGGTTGCCTGAAATTGGGGTGGTTATGCCACTCTCAATATTAAGGTTATCTCCCTTGGGGTTCTTACTCAGGGGTTTTGATATGTCGGTTACCCTCTTCAACTTCTCGGACTTGGGTTTAGGTTTTTCCTGCGTGAATCGTACTTTCGTGCGTTCGTTAGGACGAAATTTCGATGTGTCAAACTTTCCACCGCTCATTTCACAGTCTAATTGCGGAAGATCGACCATTTTGTGTTTGTCTACCTTCAGTAATTGTTCTCTTATCTTTTTACATCATGTTAATTCTATCAATTTAGTTCAATTTTAAATTTCAAATACTTATAATGTTTCGGTTTAATTTCACTCAAAATTCTATTTGTTGAGTTTTCCATGACGTCTTCAATTTTCACGATAAGGAATTGTATTGGGAAAGAACTTAACCTCAAAAAATCTTGCTGCGGCCATGTGGTCTTCCATAGTGTAGGACACACACTTATAATTGTTTACTTGTAAGTCTTATCTTTATTTAGTTTTTAGGTTAATAATGTCAATATTTTATTTTATGTTAAAATGTAACTTTTAATTGATTTTAATGTTAACTTTTTAAATTTTAACCACTGTAGACCTCTCACGTATTGTTCCTTTTAGGCTCTGAGGATGCATACATGTTGTGTGCGAAACGTTAGCATGTACATATAACAATATAGTGGACTAGAGCACAACCAACACCGTGTATTCTTTGCTCCCTACACTCTAACACACTACACTGGACTTCTCTCACCCGTTAATTTCAAAGAGTTGATATATATATATATATATATATATATATATATATATATATATATATATATATATATAATATTTTAGGTTTTAAGTGGTGGTACTACTGTTTTTTAACTTCCTGTCAATCACTAATGATCATAATAACTGAAATGATGTAATATATTATGGTAGTTATTAATTAGTATATTTCATTAGGAGTCCAGAAAAAAGGATTTTTCCGTGCGCGCGTGACCGTTCCCGTGTGAGGCGGAGCCGAACACGGGAAGTCATGCAAGCACGGAAAAATCCATTTCTGGACGTGTAATGAACGCTATTTTTTATTATACTTATTTGAAAACAACAATATTAAGAGAGATATTTTGATAATTTTTTTTTTTTCAAAACTGTAATATCTATAATAGTGAAAATATAAGTAGAGTTAATATTAACGAAAATCATATTTAATTGGAACTGTTATTATTAATAGTAAGGTTTATCGTACAATTAGTATTATTGTTAAAGTTTATTCCCCTTAGTATTTCATTTTCTTGAGTTATAATTGCAGATGTTGTATTTTCCGCATGAGATGGGTTAAACAATTTCCTTGAAACTTCTATTTTTCTTTGTATAGATTCTTCTATATATCCTTCTGCTACACTGGAAGAACGCCATCCTCCGTGCCTTTTCAGAGTAAGCAAGTCACCACCGCTTTCGACCAACATGGTTGCTGAAGAACGCCTTAGGCCATGTCCGGTATATTTTTCGTGATCATTTAGTTTTAGGTATTTCGCAACAAGTTTGGGGATACCACTGATAGTATGGCATCCAACATGCTGAGCGTAACATTTACGGTTTCGGTATGCTACAAATAATCTTCTGCTCTCCATATGTTTAGGCCGCAAATCTGCATATTTGCGGTAAAGTGTGCAGGGCTCGAATGTACATCCTTCATTTGAAATCGTGAAACTTCTCGATTTATGATTTTTTCCATCTCGCAAAAACACGACAAGAAAACTACCATTATCTTTAATATCGTCTAAACTTAAACGTATTAAATCATCTCGACGGCACGCACGGAATATTCCAAACACTAATATTACTTTTGCTAATAGATATTGCTCATCTGAAGCTTCACATAAAAATTTAGTTACTTGTTCTGCTGTAAGAACTCTTGATTTTTTTGGTACGTAACCCACCGCTTGACGCTTCAAAAATGCTACAGTTTTTCGAAAAATGTTCGTGTCAATATTTTCTTTAATAGCCAAACAGCTTTTTACCATGGAGAATCTACTCCATAAAGTTGATGATTTCATAGATTTAGCCTTTTCCGAAAAATAGACTAAAAGTACATCGTCACTTACATTTTTTATATTCTTCTGAGCCCGCCATTCATTAAATATTTCATATTCCTTTTCGTATCTTGTTTTTGATTTTGTCGGTAGTAAATCTGCACTTACTTGAGCCGCTTGAGCTAATATGTCGTCTGGAACATCAGGATTTTCATCTAAGTCTGAGTACATTTTTTAAATTGGCTTTCACTGACACAAAAATAAACTTCAAACCTTATCTGCTACTATGGAAACATTGGTTAGCGCACAGAAAGACCGCACAAACAAACATTTTCTGTGCGGTCGCCTGAAAAAGTGACGATTCCATTATTCTAGAGGCATATGGAATCAAAGTGTTTTCAGATAAGTATAATAAAAAATAAATTTCATTCAAATCGAATAAAGCGTTCAATTGTTATAAACAAAAGAAATAAAAAAAATTGAAACTTTGAAAACAAATTCCGGCTTAACCATACATTTTTGGATATAGATAAGTTGTATTAAATCATCATATTTTGACCCCAGGAATATATGTTCCAGCCATTTCCCCACATCAACTCGACACCCTGTATAATAGTTGTTTTTATATAAATTATATTTTATAATGTTGACTGCATTGTATTTATGGAATAATAAAAATATTTAAGTTTTTTCTCTTTTTAAAATATCCCCCCCCCCATAAGCAAGTTGGCTGGAACGCCCTTGCACCAAATTGAAAATTTTCAGTTAATAGCTAACTTTTCACGACACAAAGTTCCAAGAGGGAAACTGCAATGCAAGAGAAGACTTAAACGTGTTGGCGATTCCAGGATCGTTTGAATTTGCGGCAATACAGTGGTGTCAATATGTTTTAATAATAATAGTTATTTATAGACCTCCAAATAATGAAAATATCTTCTTTGAAAGACTAGAGTTGATGTTAACAATGCTATTAAAAGAGAACGAAACATTCATTATAACGGGTGATTTTAATGTAGATCTAGGTGAACATTCGCGAGATTCCTTTGAATTTCAATTATTACTAGATACATTCAATGCGTCTGTAACCATTAATATATTCACACGTTTATCTAACACAAAAAACTCTATAATTGACAATATAACCACAAATATGCCAAATAACTTCAAGAAGTATTTGAAACCCACATGTCCGACCATCTTGCCCAGAAGCTCCCGCGGGAGTCAAAACAAACCCCAAACAAGCGAGTCGTCTATTCACGTATTTATAATAATTTTCAAACTTTTTATTTGCTTTCTAAGCAGTTTAGAATTTCATTTTTTATACTGATGATATTAATTGTAAATGGAATATTTTTTCAAATTTAGTAACTTCATTTTTTAATCCATATTGCCCTAAAATAAAAAGAAATGTCGGAAATAAAAGGAAAAAAACGTACAACAAACTACCATACGCCCGAAATTTTAGAGTGTAGATATATTTTAGATTGCTTATATGTAATGAAATCTTACAATGAAGATGCAAATAAATTGTATAAGACTATGTACAACGAATACAATAATCTAATTCAAAATGCAGAACGAATGAATTTGTTAAACTCAATTATGATAAGTGACAACAAAATAAAAACAACATGGAATCTTATAAATAAATACCTTGGAAATTCAAAAAACGACAATACCTATGATACATATATTTCCGAGAACATAGACTTAATGAATTCATTCTTTGCTAATATCGCATCACAATTAACACAGCAAATCCCTCAAGATATAGAGGCACAATGTATAAAACAAAATTCTAAAACTCTATATTTGAAGCTAACTTCCGGTTCTGAAATATTCTATTGTATTGCTAGCCTTAAAAATAAATAAATCTTCCTCTGGGTTTGACGAGATATCATCCCAGATATTAAAATCAGCCGCAAATGAGCTAGTACCGGTTTTAGTGCATTTAATTAATAGATGTTTTGAATAAGGAATATTTCCTGAAATCATAAAACTGGGTATTATAAAACCATTTTTTTAAAAAAGGAGACCCTATAGATTTTTCAAATTACCGACCAATTATTTTGCTCGGCATCTTTTCAAAAATCACGGAAAAACTTATTACCACACGTATAACTGTCTTTTTCAATGAATGTCAGTTATTTAATAATACACAGCATGGTTTTCTAAAACAAAAATCAACAACTACTGCAATATTTGATTTACAGTCACGGATGCTTTGGAGAGCGGTGAAATGACATTCGGTATTTTTTTTTGATCTCTCCAAAGTATTCGACACAATTGACCACAAACTTTTACTTGATAAACTATATTGTTAAATGTCACAATTTACTGCATAATTATTTAGCAAATCGAAGACAAAAAATTGAAATTAACAATATTGCGTCAGATACTCAAATATCGGTGTGCCGCAAGGAAGTGTTCTGGGCCCCATACTTTTCATTATTTGCATGAACGATTTGCCAAATAATGTCCCACTAGGAAATGTTACACTTATTAATTATGCAGGGCGCGTCTATAAGTTGATTGAGTCCACAGTTAATATATCTAACGGTTTCAACAATTTGTGGTATAACCGAACTATAATTAATAACAGTGTCCCAAGAATATGGCTTGCCTATTCAGAATCTTTTTCATATGTTTCAAACTATTTTGGAAAACCAAAAACACTGACTTCTCATTAAAAAAGTTCACTACATTTGGAATATGTATTTTATGAAATATTTCCAATTAAAAAAAGTTGTAAAATCAAACAACCTTATACAGTGTGTAAAGTGATGGGGTTTCCTATAGGAAAAACTTTTTTAATATGAATTTTAGGAAAAAAACTTATTCTTTATAAAAAAATTTGCTTGTGTCGAAACCCTTTATGGTCAAAGAAAAAACCATTTAACACTTAAGATAAGATAAATAAAATGGTGATGTGGCCATCATAGTACTTTCCCTATATTTTACTCGAAAACTATGAGGTTTACGCAAAAGGGCTATTCTTAATGATTTGTTCAATTTTGAATTTTCTACAATTATTTGTAATACACGTTTCATGTAACTATAAAAATTTATTAGCAATTGGCCAAAAATGTCAAAATTTTCAATTTTTATTTTTTTTTTCTCAAAAGTTAAGAATTTTATGAAAAATATGTTTGAATAAAACTTATTCAGTTTTTCATTCCCTTTAACTTTTATTTGAACGGTTTTTTTAAATTTTTCATATTTAGAAAAATATCACGAAAAAACAAAAAAAAACGCCTCGAATAAACATCCACTTCCGGTCTATAATTGTTCACCAAAAGCTTTTCAGTTCTGATCATTCGTTTTTGAGATTCAGCGCCGACCGACAGACAGACAGACAGACACACACACAGACACACACACAGACACAATTTTTTTTTCCAGAAATTTTAAAAACGGATATTTCCGCAAAAAAAATTCAAAAAAAACTCACGAAAAAATACTTCCCCTAAATATACTTCGTATATAGGGAAAGTAAAAATTGAAATTATGTCGAGTTGTTGATTTTAAATATGACTAAGTCCGAGTTTTTCAGTCATATTTGAAATCAACAACTCGACATAATTTCAATTTTTTATCTTATCTTAAGTGTTAACTGGATTTTTCTTTGATCATAAGGGGTTTCGAAGCAAGCAAAATTTTTTATAAAGAATAAGTTTTTTTCCTAGAATTCATATTAAAACAGTTTTCCCTATAGGAAACCCCATCACTTTATACACTGTATAATGAAATTGAAAAAAAATATTTATGAATTAGAAAAAAAAAAAAATATTTGCGTGGGGTTTTCGAAAGAATTTATGAAATTATTAAATATCTTCCTACGCAATGTTTAGCTTTAAGAGGTTCGTCAGGTGTAATACACAGTGTTGCGAGTTTCGCGAAAGTGCGAACGCACATGTCATCTTACGTGCGCGCACTTGCCACCGCATATGCGCGCACATAAGATGACACGATTTTACATTTTATGTGGAATGTGCACGCTCGTCAGATGACATGTGCGTTCGCACTTACGCGAAACTAACAACACTGGTAATACATATATGAAAAGAATAATGGAAATTTTCTAAAACTGGTCGAATTATCAAAATTTGACATTGTTGTGACAAATCATTTAGCCAAGATTCAAAATAAAGAATTGCAATTTGCCCATTATTTAGGTAAAAATGTACAAAATGAAATTATAAGTCTGATTTCCAGTCAAATTATTAGAAATATTGTACAAATGACAAATAACGCAAAGTATTTCTCCGTTATATTGGATTGCACCACATACTAGTCACACTACTGAATCATTAGTTATCAGATTTGTGCATAAAGACAAAGATAATAAAATAAGTGTTCGCGAACAATTCCTCGGGTTTTTAGAGGTAGAAAATTCTACAGGAAAAGATCTATCAAATTATCTAATTGATTTATTTACAAAACATAAGCTAAATTTCAAAAAACTACGTGGCCAGGGGTACAAACATGCGAGGGAAAATCAATGGGGTTCAGAAACATATATTAAACGTAAATCCCATAGCATTTTTCGTTCCTTGCTCAGCACATATTCTCAATTTAGTGATTTGTGATGCAGTAAAGGTATATATAGAAACTTTTTCGCTACTTTTCAGCATATTTATAACTTTTTTTAGCTCATCAGTTAAACGTTGGGATGTTTTATTAAAACATACCTATATAACAATTAAAAATTTATTCGATAATAGATGGGAGTCTAATGTTGAAGCACTGAAACCCTTACGGTTTAGTATTGAAAATATAATGGATGCATTTATTGACATATGTTAGAGTAATAATTTTGATAATAACGTCAAATGCGAGGCTCAATCGTTAGCTTTCAAAATTAATGTTTTTGAATTTGTTTGCTCCATAACAATTTGGCACGATATATTATCACGGATAAACGTCGTTAGTAAAATGCTCCAAAATCCAACTAAACATTTAAATGAAGCAACAACAGCACTTGCTAATTTAAACACTTCATCAAAACTACCGATCAATATTAAAAATATTTTAATAACAGCAAAAGACTGAATTATTAGACAAGAGATGAGACAAAAAAAGAACCAGAAATCAAATTTAAAATTTAATTTTTACATACAGTCAGTAACTCCATAACAGAAAGATTTAATTTATTATACCAACATGCGAAAAAATTTAATTTTTTTATGAAACTTTAGTATTATTTGTAGGACAGATGTCGCTACTTTAAAAAACTATTGCAATGATTTGCAAATTTCCTTAAGCGACGAAGAAGAAATCGATATTTCTGGAGCAGAATTGTTTGATGACATGCGCATATGCGTGTTGTGGCGCGCACCCCTCAGCCTCAGCACATTAATGCCAACACGTCATGCATATGTGGATATACAGATGTAGATATGTAAATATATGCAATAGTGTAAATAATGTAAATAATCACCCTAGTATTAAGAAGAATAATTAAGACAAATTATATCCCGCGCACCAGACCGCATACGCCATCTCTTGATTAAAACCATGACAAATAACATCTTTCTTCAACAAAGTCTTGGAGGGGTGGTTGTTGGAAGGTGATGACGTGAGTAGATTTGAGCAATGAAAGCAGTTATCAGTATCGAGTTATCATTAAGAGTTGACATCAGCCAGTTAACAGTATCGAGTTATCATTAACAGTAATCGTTGGTCAGTTCACAGTTTTCAGTCAGTCAACCAAAGTCTCAATCAGTCATTTCAAAGTATTGGAGTTCTCGTTATTATTTTTTCAATTTTGAAATCACCCGTATCCATCAACCGCTTAGCAGTTACTTGTTTATTAATTCATTATTCTTGTTGTCCGTATATTTAAATATTGTTAGTTGTTAATTATTAAGTCATTTTGTTTTTCCTTGTAACTTTGTTGTCATCAGTTGTTTCGTTATTTTTTGTTTGTTATTAAATTAAAAACAAAACCATCAAATCAGTGCTTTTCATTTGACGATTACATTCATTGTGCTTCCCACAAGAAAAGTGAATTTAAAACGAGTCATCCTCAGAGTACGAGTGCACAAGAGAGAGAGCCACAATAATGGCGAAACAGCTGTCCGCGGATTTTCCCGATCTAGTACATTGTTGGAAAATTTTCAACGCCATTAGCACAAAAATTAATTCAGCATATTCATCGACAGATGTCAATAAACGTTAATATATATATATATATATATATATATATATATATATTGTGGATTAGGTCAGATTTTTGTTGTATTCATTTCATTTCATTATTATTTTTATTTTTCAATTCGTAGCTCGCAAATTCGCACTCATCCTCCCATACTAACGATAATAATTGGCGCCCAACGTGGGGCTCGCTAACTTCAATTCAGCGGAATGTTGGATTGCTGGGATTGGTATAGAGGGCACAACCATAGTCAAGTGGTGGACGGCAGATCATTTTATATATTTTAACAGCTGTTCTTGTGTTTATACCTCTATTTTTATACGTTAAACTTCTAAAGCATTTTGCTCTAGAAGTAACTTTACCTTTTATTATGGCTGTATGTTGATTAAAATTGAATTTTTGATCTATGGTTATGCCCAAATACTTAACGGAAGCACTGGAAGGGACCATAGTTTGGGAAATACGGACTTTGTAAGGTGAGTTATTGGTGCGATGATAAGGAATTAGTATCTGTGATTTGTGGGGACTGATTTTAGTGCGCCATTTTGCAAACTATCTTCGAAGGGAGTCAATGAGTTCTTGAAGGAATTGAAGGGCTTTTGATATGTGTGATTAGGGCAGTGTCGTCTGCAGATAAGATCTATTTCCACGCAAAATCTAAAATTGCTAGAGGTCAACAGCAACAAATTTGCTTAACTTTGTGGAATTTGTATCATTTCAATTGGATCAGCGAATACAAGTGGACGTAATTCATACAGATATAAGCAAAGCTTTCGATTGCATTAATCATAATGTGTTTTTATCAAAATTATTGCATTGTTGATTTAATGATAACACGGTTGCTCTAATTAAATTATATCTTTCAAATAGATCATACTGTTGAATGTATGAACTATAGATCTGCAATATTTAACCCTTTTAGGGTTCAAACCTTAAACCCTTTGTCTTTTGTCAATCATATAGTGCTTGGTATTCGGTCTTGTATCCTCATGTATGCTGATAATGTCAAATGTTTAATGATTTTAGTCTTATTCAATGATGGTGTGATATTAATGACTTAACTAAATTGTAATTTTCCTGATTCTTGTAGATGATATTGTTTTAGAACGCGTATATGTTATTAAAGTTCTGCGAGTACCTAACTGCAATCAAAAAGACGCAATGCAAATTTTTGGGTTTAATCCGCCGCATAACTAAACCGTTTCGGAACTTGGACACAATAAAAAAGTTGTAGATCTTATATGTATGCATCTTATATGTATGATCTAAGTACATGTACATATGCAAGCATTAGAGCGTGACTAGAAAATATTTGTAAAATTTCTATATTCCCTAATAACACTATCACATAGAACGAATTGCTTGCAATGTTTAACTTAAAAATCACTGTCATAAAGGCATTGAACTTTACACCAAATTAAATGGTAACATTTATTTGTAATCGTAGTTATATAAACATATATTTTAAGTCACCCATGAATAGTTGAATGTCTGTTATATTACGACATTCAAAATTCTGTTAATATTTTGAATTGTAATAGCTTTAATTTCATATATTAGAATTATTATAAAGTTTATTTTATTTTACGATGCGCAATTTCTAATTTTAATTATTTGTAAATGAGACACAATAACTTTGTTTTACCACTATATTTTAAACAATTACAGTGACTATAGTTTCGAATATAAGCTATTCATTATCAAACTTAAAGTAACTTAAATTACGAACCATTTTGTATTTATATAACAGCGTTGAAGAGGGGCGAATACATTAGGTCAGTCTGGTCGTTTAATATGGAAATTTCGGGATTAGTTTTAGCTTTGTAAATCTCGACCGCTTCCAGTAAATCCATTTTTCGGCCTTTATCCGAATTACTGAAAGTACATCTTTGTCAAAATGATGGTGAGTATCTAATAAATGGTTTGCAAATGTTGAATATTTAGTTTTTAAATTGTATGATTGTTCATGTTCTTTTAATCTAATTTCGAAGCTACGACCAGACGGCCCTATGTATACACATTGACATTCAGACAAGTTAATTGGTAAACCCTAGATTTATTTTCAATCTGGATTTTACCGTTAAAAATTAAATTGCAAAGTTTGGTGTATGGTTTAAAACTGATATTAATGTTACATCTTTCGAGGACATTTTTCATTTTGAGACTCACGTTGCCAAAGAAGGTAATTGATTTGAAACTCTGTGTATCGGTTGATACCTGTTTTGCATAAAAATATTTTTGTAGTCGTTTTATTTCGAATTTTTGTATAAGTTCATTGATTAGTTCTTTCTTATATACATTATTTACTACTATTTGTTTAATTGTGTTGATTTCAGTGTATAGGGATTGCGGGCTTAAGGGTAAAATGCTCTATGGATCAGTTAATTAAAACTTGCTACTTTATGTTTTTTAGGATGTCGGGAATGATTAGGAATAACGGAATCTGTATATGTGGGTTTTCTGTAAATATTAAAATTAAGTTTGGTATTTAGTTTGTTAATTGAGAGTTGTTAGTTTATGTTTCTACTGTGAATGTTATTGATGGGTGGATGGAATTAAGGAATTTTAGAAATTGGTTTATTTGCCTCTCGGTACCTTTAAAACATGCAAGGATATCGTCTACACATTTAAACCACCATTTGGTATGTTTTTGCCTAAAGGGGAGTCTAGTATTTGTTTAGTTATATTTTCCATGAATTTTTTTTTGTTCTGAATATAAAATTTATTATTATATGTAAAATAGTTTTGTTTTAGTAAGGTGTCAAGTAGTGTTAAAAAGTCTGATTTTGCTATGGGGTTAATATTGTTAGTATCTAGATGTTCAAATATTAGTTTCATGCAATCTTCAGGTAGAATTTTGGCAAATATGTTAGTGACATCAAAGGAGACTAGTTTACAGTTTTTATATATGGTTAAGTTGGTTAGTTTTTGTGTTAGTTCTATAGAATTTTTGATGGAGTAGGGATCTTTGAAATTGGTTAGTGATCTAAAAATTGAATTGAGTTCAATGGCGATTTCTTTTCCTGGTGAATTAATATATGATACTACGGGACGTATGGGTTCATTTTCTTTATGTATTTTTATAAATCCATAAAGTCTAGAGTTATTGGGTTCATTGGAAGGAGTTTGTGCTTAGTTGAATTAGGAAATAAGGATTTGGGTTTGTTAATGAACGATTTAATTTGTTTAATAAAATTAGTTGTGGGATCTTTGGGTATTTCAGTTATGCCTGATGATGAGAGGAATTGATTAACTTTTTGTTCGTAGTCTTTTTTCAATAATATTACTATAGAGTTTCCTTTATCTGCCTTTGTGATTATTAGGTCGTTGTTTTTAACATTTTGCTTGATATTTTTAGTTGTTTTGTCGTCTGAGCTAGACACTGAAGGTGTTTATTTTATAATTTTAGAGATTTTTGATTTTTGAAATGTGAATTTGGACAATCTTTGAGTGCAATTTCTGATTCAATTAAATGTTCTTTAAAAGATGTAACATTAATATGGGGTGAAAATTTAGGTCCTGATTCTAGAAGCGATAATTCTTTTTCATTAAAATTAATATTTGTTTTGTTAATACATATATATATACATATATATATATATATGATTAGAATTATTTTTAATGCAATTGGCATTTAACAAATGTTATGTATTATTAAAAAGATGTACCTGAAGCAGGATTCGAACCTGCGGCCTCCCGGTTTCTAGCCGAGCACGCTACCAGCTGCGCCATTCAGGCCCAGTGATAGGAACCGAGGCTCTCATCCACCACATGCGTTGCAAGTGCGATTCGTACGCTTCCACAGTCACATGTGGAGAAGGACGCACGAAGTCGACTTGCGTGGTATTTGAACTCCAAGTACATCTTTTGTTCGCTGTACACCGCGACTGAGTGAGATGTGATTAGAATTATTTTTAATGCAATTGGCATTTAACAAATGTTATGTATTATTAAAAAGATGTACCTGAAGCAGGATTCGAACCTGCGGCCTCCCGGTTGCTATATATAATATATATATATATATATATATATATATATATATATATATATATATATATATATATATATATATATATATATGTAACGTTCCGTTTTGTTAATTTTCCGGTACGGTCCTGTCATAAATTTCAAATTTCGAGCGAAGATATATATCGAGAGCGCACGGCCTTTTTTTTGCGGGTCAGAGTTGATTTCGGCGGAATCAGCGAGGAGGAGGTTCTTTTTTGGTCTGGGCGAGCGGCGTAGAAGTGTGTGCGTACCGGTGAGTAAGCGTGATAATTTATTAATTGGCCTATCGCGATTTTTGAATTGAATTGAATTGAGTTTGGTCTCTCTATTTGCGATTATACCATTCTAGTTGCCGTTGTTTAATTTCGTTAGACCGTTCGAGTAATTTAATTTTACATTTAATTTATTTTTTTAGCACACACGTACTCACGCAAGCCACGATACCAAATTGTGTAGTCTGGTGTGGTGTCGTAGTGGTTGTTGTGTTGTGTGAGCTTGTAATTGTGTCGAATAGCAATTTACCTTAACTACGTTTCTGTTTCTTGTCTGCGTCAGTTAGTCTATCGTCGCATGCTTAATTTCTGCCTTGCTTTTCCCCATTTCTTAACATATCATTACCTTCATTTAATAAATTTAATCTCTTAAATCATAATAGTATTAGTAATTTTTTGCATTGTATAGCGTCATCATAGCCACGTAGGGCCTGCCTTTAGCATGTTTACTGCCTGCCTTTGCTTTTAGTGGTACCAGGATTTGCATCCCCCACAGGACACCGTTATTTGGTACGTGGAAGTAGGAGGAAAAGGGGTCACGCCATTTAAATCATTAGGAGCGGAGTCGAGTTGGCACAGGACAAGGCCAAGGTCCAGAGAGAATCCTGAACAAGACCCGAGGGCGAATTCTCCTTATATCTGCTGGTTACCGGACGCCTGCATGCCAAATTCCTGCTCGAGCTGTGGCCACCCGCTGTTACATTCCCGTCCCTAGCTAGACCGTACCAGGGTGAGACCTTCCAATTTTAACAATTGTCGATAACGGGCCAATACCACCCATTAAGCACGGCAGAGTTATTGAGTAAATATTATGTATCGCGCTGTTTAGGTGGCTATCAATATCAATATTGTAAATTAGTTTTAAGGTCATTGTTTAATTTTTTCATAATTGCATATTCATGTTGTTTTAACCTGTTTAGTTGTTCCAATATAATTGTTTACTAAGTTTGATTGCCATAATTTTTCTAACAGTCAAATTTAAAAATTAACAGTTCTCCCCAATTCTGTCACCTCGGTGACTGGCGCCCAGTTGATACTGAAGTAAGTTTATATGAACCTCGACCTAGCACCGCAAACCTAATCTAGCCGTGAGCAAAATTTAACCTAACAATGTTACAATATATATATACATATATATATATATATATATATATATATATATATATATATATATATATATATATATATGTGTGTGTGTGTGTATACGTTCTTCACATGACTACGTTCGAGGAAAAGTAAGCCGAATCGCATATAACAAATCAAAAAACAGAAGAAGAAACTAGAAAACCTAAGAGCCCAACGAAGAGTAAGATTATCATCCCCAACCCTAGAGTTTCATCCCAGAATAAAAAATATTTACATCAAAAGATGTAACATTAATATCAGTTTTAAACCATACACAAAACTTTGCAATTTAATTTTTAACGGTAAAATCCAGATTGAAAACATAAACAAATCTGGGGTTTACAAGTTAACTTGTCCTGAATGTCAATGTGTATACATAGGGCACTCTGGTCGTAGCTTCGAAATTAGATAAAAAGAACATGAACAATTATACAATTTAAAAAATAAAAATTCAACATTTTCAAACCATTTATTAGATACCCACTATCATTTTGACAAAGATGTACTTTCAGTAATCCACTTAGCGGATAAAGGCCGAAAAATGGATTTACTGGAAGCGGTCGAGATCTACAAACCTAAAACTAATCCCGGAATGTCCCTATTAAATGACCAGTCTGACCTAATGTATACGCCCCTCTTCAAAATAAATATATATAAATACAAAATTGTTCGTAATTTAATTTACTTTAAGTTTGATAATGAATAGCTTATATTCGAAACTATAGTCACTGTAATTGTTTAAAATATAGTGGTAAAACAAAGTTATTGTGTCTCATTTACAAATTTAATTTAATTAATTTAATATTTTATTTTTGTTTGCTTGTAAATTAATTTGTTTTTAATTTGCAATATTATTTAATTTATATTATATAATTTTTCCTTATAATTGGAGTTATCTGTTCGGAAATAATTTATTTTTATTATTGGATTTCGTATCAGAATTGTTACACTGCAGTTCTAAGCGTACAGATCGAAACAGGTATTTGTTTACCATTGTATCTAATATAATATATACTACTTAATTGGTCAACTGAGATTTTCTTATATATTTTCATCAAAGTAGAATTGATATGGTGATATTTTATAGATACAATTGTAGATTTAAAGGTATTAATTGATTTGGAACATTATTAATTTCACAGGACGTAAAATTGCTATATGGCTGTGTTAAATTTATTGTAACCACTACACATTAAATATACAACAGGTTTTCCCATTAATTATATCCACATCAGTACATTTTGAATCCGAAACTTAATATGCGTCCTAAATCTAGATAATTTCAAAACCCATAGATCACAGTTTGACGTTACAGGGATTCCGGAGATGAGGGTGGCCCAGATTTCGCTTTCTCGTCACGTAAGCGAGCCGTTCTTGAATGCGGCCTCGTCCCAGATGCAGAAGGCACCCTCCATCCTTACATCTTACTGCCTGCCTTCCCTAAGCCTTCAGGAAACTGGAAACGGAAGTCCGTAAAAAGATATGCTAACCACGACACCGACCATAAGAATAAACTTGGCTCTTATGACGCACTATTTAAAATAAATACCGGAAACAGGCCTACTTAAAAAATAGGCGAATACGGTAAAAATACAATTTCCCTTCCATGACTGGGCCGTCGAACAAGAGTGTTTTCGGGGC
>CAXAKX010000120.1:0-54112 GCA_963969525.1 Ontholestes murinus | reverse complement strand
CTTTGCCGTGGGAAGTTGGAAAAATATGTTTTTAGTCCCATTTAATATAAAATAATAACAATTTAATTGTTCAAATGATGTTTTCATGGTTTTACCCAAAACGTATACAATTTAAAAAAATACCAGGTATTCGCTACTCTTTAATCTAAAAAACCCATGTTTGAAAAAATTGGGGTCTCTTTTCAGTCAGAAGATATTAAATATTTTATAGGGCGCGTCGTGTAACGTGCGCCCCACCCAATCGTGTCTAAGCTTGTAATCAGCCGTACTCGGCACGCTACGATACAGTTTATTGTTTGAATCAACAAGGGTTTGGATTTGATTGGAACTTCACCTATTAAAAAGAAGAAAGTTTCCCAGAAGTTCTATTCGATGGAAAGAATGGGCTTTTCAAAAATACATCATTTTCCTTCCGCTGCGATTCACATGATCACTGTTGCGAGAAAACTGTCATAGAAGAATGAATCTTAGCAAACAAACAGCAACAAATTGTTATTTTGGAACGTGCTCTGAGTGCCCTGGTGCAACACATCTAATCGACAAATTAGAAAACATTTTCGAATATAATTATATTGACGAAACAAACAATAGTCGAACGTCGATAGGACTATCATGCAAGTTATGATATCCCCAATTGACGAATATTTAGAAAAATTAAAGACCGGTTTAGAAAAATTACTTCTGCTTTTATACCTTGTAAGTAAACAGAATGATTTTATGAAGAATAAAAAAAAAGAGCTGACAGAAAATGAATGCATTGTAATCTGCGATTTTTCTGAGAACTATGTTTTTGTTGTTCAAGATGCTGTTCAAGGTATTCACTGGAATAACAACCAGGCAACAGTGCACCCATTTGCAATCTACCAAAGGCACGATGAGGGCGAAACCCGAATGAAAAGTTTCGTAATAATATCTGAATTTGACGAATAAAGCACTAATAACATTTCTTTACAATTTTATTTGATTTACCAGTGCTAATCCATTGATAATGGTCACTTTGTGTCCTAAATGTACATTTGGTAAATCAAATAAAATTGTGAAGAAAGGTTATTAGTGCTTTATTCGTCAAATTAATTTGATCTTCACTAACTCAATCAACCAATTTAATATCTGAATGTTTGCATCATGATACCATTGCCGTGCATGTGTCAAGAAAAGCTTAAACAAAATTGAAAAAATTACATATTTTTCTGATTGGGTAAGTGCGCAGTATAAAAACAGAAAAAAAATTGTTAATCTCACTCATCATCTAAAAGATTTTAGTTTAGCTGAAGAGTGGCACTTTTTTCCAACTTCCCACGGCAAAGGTACGTGTGATGCCTTGGGTGGGACTTTGAAAAGGTATCTGCTAGAAGTAGTCTTCAAAGAATAAGCAATCCAATCCAAACCCCGAAAGAGTTTCTCCCTAATATTTCATTATCATTTGTAGAAAATAAAGAATATAATGAAGAGGAAATAAAATTAGAGGCAAGATTTAAAATGGCCATAACGGTGAAAGGGACGGTGACATACAATTGCATAAGACCGATCACAGAAAAAAAAAGTAAAAGCAAAACGTTTTTTTGGCCCGCAGTGTATATTCTATTCACATTCTGAATTAATAATATAATAGAAGAATTGTTCAAAAGCAACTGCATGCGTGAGTCGCGCGGCGGCGTTTGAACGGAGCGCGCCACACGCCGTGTGCTAAATAATATTTAATATCTTCTGACTGAAAAGAGACCCCACTTTTTCCAAACATGGGTCTTTTAGATTAAGAAATAGCGAATACATGGTATTTTTTTAAATTGCATACGTTCTGGGTATCAGTATGAAAACTTCATTTGAACAATTCAATTGTTATTATTTTATATTAAATGACACTAAAAATATTCTGTCAGTATGCAACTAAAAAGCTGATATACCGAGGTGTAATCTGGTAGAAGAACGGGAACGATCCGTTCAGTAGAACCGGAGATAATGAATTTTGAATGTAACAGAATCCAGCAAACTATCAAAACGCAAAATTTACATATTTTGAAAAATACACATTTACGAACGAATTCCCGTTATAGGTGTCGGCTTATTTCGTGTATACAAGTGATACAAAAATTTTCTGGCGAATCCAAATCATGAAGTTAAAATAGGTGTACGATTTATAAAAGAATGACCCTTATACAGGGTGACTGACGAAAAAACTTTGGTGCTGTATCTCGCTTATTTTTGATCCCATTTGAATAAATAAAACATCAAATTAAATGATTTTTAAAAGACTTTAATATGAACTGTACTGATATTTTTTCTTGCATCCAGTTTTTGACAAAAGACGATCAACTTTTTTTTTTTAAATTGCACTGTATATATATTTTGTACTGATCCGCAAGGAGATTTCTTTCTGAATCTAAATTTGTAAACGATTTTATCCATTCATCAAACCAAAGTCGAGAAATTGAGGATTAAAAAAAAATTAAAAATCAAATACCCATAGTAAACAATATACAGAGCCTATTCCAAATGTCAAAAGTGACAGTGTCAGTCATTGGTACAATATTGCAATGATTTTTAATAATTTCATAATAAAAATGTTGCAAGATTTCAAAAACTGAAAAACGATTTCTGTAGAAGCACAAAATTCTAGTACAGTGTTTGAAATATTGCAACATTTTAATTATGAAATAATTAAAAATCGTTGCAGTATTGTATTAATGGCTGTCACTGTCACTGTTGACATTTAAAATAGGGTCTGTATATTGTTTACAATGGATACTTGACTTTTTATTTATTTTTTTAATCCTCAATTTTTCGACTTAAGTTTGATGTATGGATAAATTTGTCTACAATTTTATATTCAGAAAAAAAATCTCTCGAATCAATAAAAATATATATACAGTGCAATTTAAAAAAAAATGTTGATCGTATTTTGTCAAAAACTGGGCGCGAGAAAAAATAACAGTTCAGATCCTATTAAAGTCTTTTAAAAATGGTTTAATTTGATGTTTTATTTATTAAAATCGGATAAAAAATAAGCGAGATACAGCACCAAAGGTTTTTCGTCAGTCACCCTGTATAAGTATTTTAAAATTTCATTAAAATTCGCTACGATAATCCGATAATTTTTTTCTTGTGTTGATTTCAGCAATAATATTTAGTACATATTAATCATCTTAAAAATGTTTTATCAGCACTTGGAATGAGGTAAAGAAGTAAGAAATTATTCTTATAAGTAATTCTTGGTGTAGCTTTGAGATACTACAGGTAGTTGACGACTTTTTGTGTTTTTTATTTTCTAAATTCAAAATAAATAAACAATTAACTTTGTTGGTATCACTTTTTATAATATATAACAAAAAGTGATACCAACAAAGTTAATTGTTTATTTATTTTGAATTTATGAAAATGTATCACGAAGTGAAAGCCTCCACAATTACTTATTTTTTTATTTTCTTATTTGATGGTGTATTTACAGATATCATATATTATTTTTAAAAATATTTATGTATTTTTTAAATGATTGTATGAAATAGTAAGCTGTAAAAACAAATTCGGTATAATTTTAAATCTTTAAATATACTGACTTCTTAGAATTTCATAGAATTAATAGCGTATGCATATCAAATTGGATTGTTGCATCTCAAAGCATTTAATGACGTTCAAATATAGTCGATTTACACACTACTCATTTAAATGAAACGATCAGCCTGAACATAATTGCTATAAATTGCAAAAATACAGTTTTTAATATCATGCTGATAATAGGTTGTTGAAAAAATTCACTTGGTTTGTTTCACTAAATTGTTTATTTTGTATTCGACTAGTTTCGGCACTGGGCCATTATCAAGAATGATAAGGCATTCTTGATAATGGCCCATAGTGAAACAAACCAAGTGAATTTTTTCAACAACCTATTATTAACATAATGTTTCACCAAGTGAAAAATGAGAATCAAATACAAGATATATCATGCTGATCATTCATGTGATTCTCGAGTTACACTCGAGGTTACAGGTATAAGTTTTAAAATAAATACTTTATTCTAACACAGTGTTCCCAATTAGTAAGAATTTTATTTAACACAACATCAACAACAATTCTATCGAACGCTGTTGTGTTTTTTAAAATATTCATCTACCCATTCGATACGATAGATAAATAATTGTTGAAACAAATTTTTCACAGTGCTTTACATTCTTTCTCAAGCTCGAAAAAGATACAATAAGTTGCGTAGACACCATTATGTTTATATATAATTAACCAACCCTGTCTATTTTTCCATTCATTTAGATTAACGATTTATATCACAAAAAATATTTTAATATGTTACAGGATTTTCTATAGTAAACTATAACTGTTGGATTAATATCAGAACATGAAGATATAAAATCCTAGAATATTGATTTTAAATATTAATTGATATGGTTAGAGATGGCTTGATTAAATAGATTTTTTTTTCAAAAATAGTTTTACTATCCATTACTTAAATTGAAAATAATATGTTGTATGTAAAGTGATGCAAATAAGATATCTTGAACCAGAGAAATAAAAGTATCTGAAACTGTGCTAATCATAAATTTAGGTACACATGCTGAGGATTTTGCATCAAGCTGATTAAGTTGATCAGCGATATTATTCCATTTTGTTCCATGAAGATTAAAAAAACAGCAATTAATATTATAATATTTATATCGATCGGCAATATCTTCAACACAGTTACCACACCTTTGTTTTAGATTGTTTTTGAACATTTGGTTTGTTTTTACGATTTTTATTATCATATTTTATTATATATTCGGTGCGTGGTTTGATAATTGAGCAATTTTTCATTAAAATAAATCCAAAATGTATTTTATGAACGTTTGGTTGCCTATCTTGAATATAGATAGAGTTAAATATAAATAAATGAACAAAAGTCCTCATATATAACACAATAAATTTTTGGAAATTATGAGAGATAATTTATATTCCTTCGCCACCAGTGTATTGACATACGTAACCTTTTTTCCTTTTAAAAAGTCATTGAGTTTTGAGCTAAGTTTGAACTACATATAGAGTGGATGGTAAAATTCGTTCGTAATAACTTGATTAAAACATTTATAAAAATGTCTTCGTTATTTTATTTGTAACCAGATGTACATTTCGGAAGATATGTTTCTAAGTGTTTTAATCTAGTTATTGTCATCTTAACGTAATTCAATTAATCCAAATTCGTTCGTAATAACTTACCATCGTCCCGAACGCTCGTCATCATGGGTCCATAACATTTTCTCCATACACATCTTTGAATTGATGATGAATATCGCAACGTAACACATTTCTTGCGTTAAGAAAGTCCTAACTTCACAACTTTATTTTTTGAACATTATAAATATTCACATAAACATCACAGTCAATACTAACAAGACGTAACTCTGCACACAGACAGCTGAAATACAACTGAACATGTTAGCACACATCCGGTGGCTCCGCACGTTTTGAACAGGTGCTACTTTCCTACTATCCCTCGTAGCGTTCTAGCAAGTACTGGTATAATAATTAGTGTCTAAGTGTGGAAATTAATTTGATTTTGTTGCCTATGACCATCTAGTAATTTTATTTTTGTAATACATATGTGGGTATTATTATCTCTAATAGAAAAATGGTTAGATTGTTTTCTTTTTCTTTTTTTTTTTTGATTTTGTGATTTTATGTTAATTAAGTATACAGGGTGTATCTGTGACTCTGGGAATAAAATTAACCACGTATACGAGAATGAAAATGATGATTCGTAAAAAAAATATTCTTCAAATGACCAAGATACAGGCCATCAAAGTTAACACATTTATCTAAATATTTTCAACACCGCTCGTAGTAGAGTGCTGCAATTTGGTACACCCTAAACTAACATCAAGTAAATTCCTTAGGATATTTGTTAGATCGAACACACGGAACCATACTATAAAAAGTGTTCCTAAAATTTGTTTGCTCAGAACTTTTTTGTTTTCTCGTAAATCTACATTTATTTTTCCACATTTTAATAGAAAATTTATTTTAAAAACTTTTCTCCACTGTTCGAAAATTTTGATAACAGTGGCTGTTTTTGAGTTAAAAGCGAAAAGTGTAAGTCTCTGATTTTAATCATAACAAACAACAATCCAAAAATCCTCGGAAAAATCTGAGTCAGCGATGACAATTGATAAACAAATTGAGCTGTTAACTTGCCTAACTGGAGCAGGAGAGGGAGGTAAAGAGAAAAGTAGAATAAAGTGTTTTTATATGCCAAGAGAATAGAATGTTGTTTTTAAATGTTGAAGTTTTTATGCTAATAAGGGTTTTTTCGTTAAGACGTACACATTACGATTAAGAAGACATCTGTAGTCTGGACGTTGCATTGATTTTCCTATTTGAGTGAACGTACCATAGACAATTAGGGAATTTATAACAGGTATAATTATAAAAAAAAAATCAAATACATTTATAATAATTATTACTCTCTTTAATGGTATCCTATAATAAAATTGCTTTTGCCCGCTTTCAACTGCGTTGTGCTTATGAAACCCAAATAGAACGAAATCGGCCAGTAGCTGTTGATGACTAGGAAACTATAAATGATTAATTGATCGTTTTGGACACACCCCGTTGTGAGTTATTCTTTTTTTATTTAAAATTTTATCAGATATGATTAATGAGATATACACAATATTAAAAGAAAAATATATATTTAATTTTAACACCATATTGATATGCGGAGTGACGTTTAGGTCTTTGTCGTTTATTTTCTGTCTTTAATAGTTTAACTTGTGTTAGTGTAGTCCTTATTCATGAATCGCTAATCGAACGCCGAGATAACTGACATGCATTTCACTTATGGGCTTGTTAATGGAAATTCCTTACAAGCTGAGCGGTTGTATATTGAACGATTTACTGACCGTTCCTGATATAAAAACCCTTAAAAGACATTGATAGCTACCTCTTCATGAAACAAGCACTTTAAAACGAATTGGAAAACCAGGAAGGCCAAACGATAGAAGTGGAAGATAATGTGCTGGAGATGATAGAGGAAGATCCAGATACTTTTACTGCAAATACTTTGAATGTTGTACACATATCAAATTCTGTCATTGCACATATTGGTTTAAATTTTTCAACTATTAAGGCTGATTCTTTTTACCGACGACACGAAATTTTGAATATATGTAATAAAAACTTAGTAACAAGGAGTACCGCAACTTTTTAGAACAAACTTTACACCAGCTTCTGGAGGATATACCATTAGCAAGAAGAAAGACAATGTGGTCTATGATGATGGCGAACCAGCGCATTTTAGTATGTTTTCTCGTGATTTTTAATATTTATCGAGGTAAACCTCACTCATGGCCTGCTCGATTTTCGGATTATTTCCTACAGAGCTATCTAAAGTTATCAGTTTGCAATACTCTAATGGAAAATATGAATTACGGTTAATAGAATACAATAGAAAAGACCCTGGTATTTTTGAAAGAGTTCGGTAGTCAACGAGGAGAATATTGTATTATTGCATTCTATATATGACCAGTAGGCAACTAAACCTTTAGGAGTTCCGGAAGTCGAAAGGCTCTAAACCATATATGGAGGTAGTCATTATCAACAGTTTTTGAAGATAAAGAAACTGTATATGTACTGACAAAATATTCTGGGAATAACCGTATCAATTTTTGCCGTATGTTCAATAAATATCTTGTATTCAGATAGGGGCTTCTCGGCTTTGTTTCAACATACGCCTTCTTTTGTCCAAATTTCCCATGTCTATTGCATAAATATAGCGAACTTCCTTGATGCAGCGTTGAATTTCATGTATGCGTTGAATGCGTGTTTGCTAACCTCTTGGTAAAAGGTAAAAGGTTAAATCACCCGATTTTGATCGACAATTCTTATTAAACACATCAAGCAATAACACGTTGAGGATGAATTTGTTTTTCGACAATCAAAGGTGGATTTTTTGAAATGCGGTAGTTTTGATTATTAAGCCATTGAGGTGAAAATGATTTTGTTCGGAAATCAAAATCACGTGCTAATTTCCATTAATCCATTTAACTAACTCTCTTCGCTGCACATGGTCATTATGCTCCAGTTCTTGTGCCAATTAAATTTTGTAAGCATGGAGACGCAGAACTTAAGTAACCATACGCTGCACGAAGCTTCTTTGCAATCTACAATTCTAGTCCACGACGCCAAATTGATGTTCCTTGATTTTCAAACGCACTGCTTCAATATTAACATTTGAATGGCTTATTTTTAAACGACTGTTGTATTTAACACCACTAATCGATAGAGTCTTCCTGAATATTTCACGCGGGAGGTGCGTACGGCCCCGAACTGAGGTGCAGCAACGTTGGTTCGGGCCAGCATTTGGATTAGTGACCGGTACCATTCACCATTGGGATACAATGGTGCTTTAGAGTGACGGGACGATCCTTTAAAGTAACAAGCTCATTTACACACACACAAATACACAAATGACACATGGTGGAAGGACCACGTGGTCGATTGCCAACACTACTAACTACTACTACTAAAAAATGTGTCATTTAACCATTTTTTACTAACCCTAAACTTCCAGCTGTCAAATATATTTTTATAGGGTTGCTAACACTTTACTGCACGAATGATGCTAATTATATATTTTGTTTATTATTATTTACAAAAGGAAAATGTTACCTTACATAATAGCATAGTAATTAATAAAACTACTTATTAATTATACATTTATTATTTGGTAGTAATATTTTTCTATTGTCTTTTTTTTTTGTATGTGTGCATGTGGTAAACCGTTTTAAATACGCTACCTGATATCTTAACCGTATATTCTGTGTTACTCATTCATATTATGTTTTCAACACTACTGATATGTGGTACTTGCGGTCGTTATTAAAAAGTTGTTAGTGCAGCTTGAACACGAATGCGGCGGATCGCTCTGAAGTGCGGCACGATCGCAATGAGCAATGAGAAACGAGAACCATCTTCATTCCCGCGAGAGACTGGCACTTGTAATAGTTTTTATAATAAAGAAATTATTAGGTCTTATTATTTTCATTTTTTAAATTGAATTTTGGATGGTTTTAATAGTAAATTTGATCATTACCTTAAAAATATAGAATTATGTAATTTAATTTTTTATAACTCTTCAAGCATTGTTTAATTATTAGTCTACTAAATTATTAATGGGTTTAACTGTACCGTGTAAATTAGTTCAATAAGGTTTTCAAAATTCAATGGGTTTGTTAGTTTTACTTGTATCTATTCAATGACTTGGCTTTTCTTTGCGAAGAAAAGATTGAACCATAGAAAATATTGTATTTTAATTATTTTCGCCTCTCTGGATTTAATTTAGTGCCAACGCTTTGTAAACGTTTGATTCCTCTAATCAGAGACCTGATAAGACCGTTTGGCACTGATGCATACTGGTCAATATGATAATTTTATCGAAGTTGATGCTATGTTTTAGTATTTACCTATCTAGTACCAAAGAAACATTTTCTAAAAATTAAAAAAGAATGGTAATTGTATAAACTTATAATTTTATTCTTCAATATAATTGAATGAAAAAAAAAGTTGTTCCTACTCAAAGAAACAGTTATTCCTACTCAAAGATTATATTTACTTTGTTGCTTTTCTACTATTAAGAAATTTTATCTTCATTCATTAAAGAATTTGTTATGCATGTTTCTCCAAATTTGATGTACCTAAAGAAATCTGCAACATTTGAATAAGATCCTCCATATCTGCGGGAAAACTTTCTGTACTGATATTCCCTATAACTTTAGTAGTTAACACTTAATGCTAGATAAAATTATAGAATAAAATTTATAGGGATATTTTTAAAACTGTCTGGTAGTTGGTTGTAGAGTTTTATAGCTTGAATAATGCAGGAGTTATGGTAGATAGATCATCACATCTATCTAGGAGTTATGGTAAAAAGAATGATGATGCTGTGGAAGCTTTAGGTTATTTGATCTTATATGTATGATGCGTTTCATGACCATCAAAAAGGTTTAGATGTTGTCTCACAAATTTTAAAGTTTCGTAAGCATATAGGCTCATAAGCGGCATAATTTTCAGTTTCTTGAACAGCATACGACAAACTAGTATTTGGTTTTTGGTTACAGATAGCTCGCACGAGACGTTTTTGCATAACAAAAAGCTTTTGTATATCATTCTCAGTTGTACAGGTCCAGACTATTATACCATATGTCAACTGTGGCTAGCAATATGACATGTACATTATACGGACTGCTTCTTCGTGTATGTCTTGTTTTGTAGCATATAGCAGATATGAATATTTAGCTATTCTTGAGCATATTTGTTCTATATGGCTATTCCATTTTAGGTCGCTTTGAATAATTATTCCTAAGAATTATGTCTCGTCCGTTTCAGAAATTGTATTCCCATTCATATATACGTTTGCTTGGACCGTTGGTGCTCGAAAGTTTATAATGTGTGTTTTTGTTGTATTCGCCAACAGATTATTATATTTAAGCCATTTTCCAAGTTCCAATAGAGTTTCATTTGCCATCTTGGTCAACTGTGTTAGGTATCGATCTGCTATGCTAATCGTAGTATATATAGGAATAATACGGGTCCCAATATACTTCCTTGTGGTACACCTGCAGCAGGGTAGGCAGCTTTAGATTTGTAGAAATTATTGTTCACAAATGTTGTTGTTACATATTGTCGTCTAAGCAGATACGATTCTAACCAGTTATATTTAATTTTTATTTAATAATAGATTTTTATTTTAAGTTTTTACATTATTTTTGTACAGGTTCATAACATAATTAGTATTTTTACCGTATTAAATATTTTTATGAAATATAATTAATTTAAATTCAGATGCCTATCCTCATACAAAAGTAAATATTATACATCGCTCAAACAATCAAAATATACAAAGTATACGTACAGCTTAAGTCTAATACTTAAAGTACATTGAAATAGAATGCAATAGGCCATGCCAAAGAAAAGTTTTTTTTGAATAATTGAAAGCTAAATGATTTTATATTAGATGGTAATACAATTAATAGATAACAAACTTAAAAACCTCTTATAAATTGTGTCGTATGATGCACGGTTGGTGATATAAGGGATTGCTATTTATATTTATATTGCGATGATCTGTAATATGAAATTTTCTTATGAAGTTATTACCATGAAGGTGCTAAGGTAATATCTTGATTGACGGTTTACCAGGAGTGTTAAATACTTCAAAATAAAACTCGTTTACCTGTCTCCAACTGAGCTACGCTGATGAGACCCAAAATCGATCGAAACTGGTCTGTGGCTGTTGTTGACTCGAAATCTAAAAGCCTGACAAAAGTTTCACCTAAATTCTTTGCTTTTTCAACAATGGTAATGGGTTGTTGTTTTGCTGTCATAGTTAAATTAGGCTTTAGACTTTTAAAATGATTTGTATTACAAAACAGCATATTTTCAGATGTGTATTAATTACTACTTAAGAAAGATCAAAAGTTGGTATAAATTAGTTAGATAAGAAGTAATATCAATCTAGGCATGTCTGTAGTCATTTAAATAACAGGAGTGATCATTTGAAAGATCGAAACACGTGTCTGCGGATGATTATAAACATTAATGCTAGATTATTTAATTGCTTATACTAGTTAAATTTAATGAAATCAGTTTAAATTTTTGTCAATTTATCATTTATTAGTTTATTCAACAGAAATAATTTCATTCAAATTAGTTGCTTTGATAGTTTCAAATCACTTTTGTATAATTCAATATCTGTCGAAGTATTAGCCAAAGAAGTAGTGGTTCAACAAGTAATTTGTTTTGTACCCTTACTAAGATTGTTGTAGATTCACGAAATGTTTTCGAAGTTTTAAATTATTAGTTAATTTTCTACAACGACCTAAAGGATTTTAATATATAAAATATATTATTCATGAGAGTGATAATAAAATAAAAAGCACATCGATGATTGTAAATAAACTATTAGGTAAAAGTAGTTGCGACAACCTATTAGAATGCACTAATGAAATGAATATTTACTTCAGCACTATAGCAACTCAACTTACACAGTTACCAAATACATTTTCATGTAATATTGAACGATTTCATAAATTAATATTTTTAAAAGTTGCACCAATCACACAGATTTTTAACGCAATAAATGAGCTAAAAAATAAATATTCTACCGGTTTTGACGAAGTATCTTCTATTACATTAAAATGTTTAACATCGGAATTAATGCTTCCAATCAGATATTTACTTAATCAAATTGTGGAAAAAGGAGAATTCTAAAGTTATTAATAATAAAATTATAGACCCTTAATATTACTAAGTGTTTTCTCGAAAGTGGTTGAACATATGATAGAGAAAAGATTAATTGATTATTTTTATCAAAAACAATTTATTTAATAAATCACAGCATGGATTCATGAAATCTAAATGGCCCGTTACTGAAACGGAGATAGTAAAAGCGTTGGAAAATAGAGAAACATCTATGGGAATATTTCTTGATCTTTCTAAGGCTTTCGACACCATGGATCACCAAATACTATTTACTAAGCTAGAGCTATATGGAATCCGGGGTGTCCCACTAGATCTGATAAAATCATATAAATTTATGAAGTTCTTGTGTATCATTTTAAGAACATACTCATCATACCAAAATACACATTTATTCAATTTTCCTATACATAAATTAGCAATTTATAAAAAAATCTCCATACTACAATTCTTTGAAATTGTTGAATCAACTTCCAAGAGCACTTCGGGTAGATATTAATATAAATAAATTTAAGAAAATTCTCAAAGAGAATTTAATTGAAAGTGAACTTTATTCACTCTCTAAACATACCTTTAAGTTGTCCTTATTTGACGTTTTCAGTTTAGTGTTATATGTATATTGACACTATTTTGTGAAATAAATTTATTATTATTATTAATAATAACTGCACTTAGTTTGCCATTTAAAATAATTCACATTGTAATGATGGAAACATTTATGTATTATTGTCTTATTTTGTTACAATCCTCTTACTGGGCTAAATTTGTATGGAATTATAACTTCTCTGAATTTTTTATAGATTATTTTTGTTTTGTTTAAAACATGTATGGAATGTGTAATAAATATCCAAAGCAATGAATTAACAAATGAAGGATGGTTTTAAAATTGCATTTACTTTGTTTTGTTTTGGAATGCAATGCATTTTTTGGTAGTAACACCTTCTAAAATTTTACTTATTTAGAATTTGTGGCTGCATAATCCGAAAAATAATATTTCAGGTGCTATACGAGCTCAAGCCCCAAATCTAATTTAATCTTTAAGCCTGTTAGAAGTAGATCCTTCCATTCGGTTAATTGTAGAATGGCTTTTCCATCATTTGCTTCTCGTAACTATTTTTGAAGATGATCTTATTAACCTAGTCTTCTTCACAAATTAATCAAAACAAAAGATAATCAGCCTTTTCTTTTCATTTTTTGTTTAATCCAGAAATATCTAGTGCACAAACAAAAAGGCTATTGAACAAACATTTTAGGTTAAGAGTCGGTTTTTGACCAAAATTGGATTAGTTAGATTTTAGAACAAATAAAAATAGAGAGGGACTTTTTTAGGGTACAATATGTTTTCTACAATCATTTTTTTAACTATCTACTACTAACATAAAATAAATAAGTTATAGATCTTGGAACATAATTACTTCCGGCATTTAGGCGCTAAGGAAATTAAGGTACGGTGTTTAAATAATTTTTTTAATCAAAATGCATCACCAAGTGAACGCCGCCATCATACAAGAATGAGGTACGGTGAAAACATTAATTTAATTGTAATAAAACAACACATTTATTGTTGAACACTGCAACATGTTTCGCCACACATTAAAAATGCAACATTGAGAATCTCCAACAAGAAATATCAGAACACATTACTGCCAATCCTATTTTTAACGCCAACTCGATTACCCAATTCAATGAAATCCTCTCTTCTTCCATTTTCCAAAATACACCTCAAATTTTCAGACAATTTTATAAACATCCCCTCCCAAAGTACATCTTACGACTCATTAAATTTAAAAGACAATTGTACAGAGACATGCAACTAACGGACACAACTGAACTTAGACAAAAAATTAATAAACTTAACAAATACATTAAAAGATTCATAACTGAATTCAAGACTGGACTTTTGGTTAAATACTTGTAACAAAATTAATGATTCAAAGGGAAAAAAAATCTGGTCTGAGATTAATAAACTCAGCAAATACAAAAAGACAGATAACCTACAGAGCATTTTCGACCCGTTAACTAATGAGACCATCACCGACTTGGACTTAATTGCACAAAAGTTTGCTGACTTACACTATGACACAAGACCCAAACTTTGACAGCTTACATTTTCGTAGGGTAAATGACTAGTACGTTAAATATTTCGAAAAAATAATTGTTCAGAACCGACGGACATTTTTACACACGACGAATACTGAGATTTTTTTAAAGAAAAGGAAAAATACAGCGACAGGACATGATCATATTCATAGACACATCCTCAAATCCCATCCATTCCATATACACGACCACATCCTGAATAACATTAACTTCCTTTACAAAAAAACAATATTTCCCAGAAGTGTGGAAAATAGGAATTATTATTTGTATCCCCAAACGCAACCAACCCTCTTCCTTACTAATCAGCTATAACCCCATCATTGTATGAATCCCTTCTTAAAAACAAAATATTTTGTTTAAATTCTAACCAAATCCCCAAATACCAATTTGTTTTCCTTCCCCGTCGATCAACTTCCCTTTTCTAACTATCCTAGCCTCCAACATTCAGATTGTCCACCTTGAAGACCAAGCCTCTGCAGCTTTATTTCTGGATATCCAGAAAGCCTTTGACTCTGTATGGCATCAAGGCTTATTGTACAAATGCCACCTCCGAAACATCCCTCCTCACATCATTTATATAATAAAACAATTCATCTGTAATAGATCCCTAAAAGTTAAAATCCACAGCTCTTTCTCTTCTTCTTTTACCCCCGAACAAGGACTTCCCCAAGGCTCTCGTCTTTCAGCGAAGCAATTGTAGTTAGTTAAAGAAAAATTTGAAAATCAACCACTTATTATTAATGAGATATAAATTATATCAGTTGTGATGCAGATAAAAAAACAAAGTGTTCCATGCAGATTTACAAATGAACTTATGTCAATTAAACAATTAAATGTTATAATAAATCTTATCTATGATGAGGATCTAATTGTCAGTATAATAATAACTGACAAAACTAATTATAGGATGAATTTGTATTATATCCAACTTAGATTGGATTGAAAATTGAATTTCGTTTGCCTAAAATCCTCTAGTCAATATCCGTATATTATATTTCTTCTGAAGCTACCCGTATTTCAAGTTGTCAGTCCTTCAAATGCAGCGCGGTAATTGATATCTGCATGCCGGTTAACATTTAAACGTCCATTGATTGAGGACTGTGCATTTTGTCTTCTTCTTTTTTTATATCTTTCTCTGCCCTGTTAATGGATGCACGTAAATTTGATCTTCGTCTCGAGTTTCCAGATTGAGATAGTGAGTGCGCCTCACACGTTGCCTGTAATATTATTAATTGAGTCATAACCCACTCGCACTCCCACGCGCGGCTCTAACCGTGCGCGTTGTTCTCCTATTTCTTCTTAGAACCGATTATCTCGGGATTATGATCTACTGTGTGCCCACTCTTGGCGAAGGTGTTAACTCTATTTTAAATCCCATCCCGATATGTGCGCGCATTGTTTACGACCGGTCTTCACGAGCCGCGAAGGTTTCCTCAAAGGAGTGGATGTTATCGCCGAGATTCGTTAGGGTTTTGTACGGTAAATAGGCATCGCGATAAATAGTGCTCTCTTTTTCGATTTATGTATCTAATCATAGATTAATAGTACTAAATAAGCGGTTAATAACGAATCACTACTACTGCTAACAATAAAAGTTAAACAGAAAAACTTGATTATAGAAATATTACAAAATAAATATTAAATAGCTTCATCTTATAGAGGGTGTTTGTTGAATATACGGAAAAATTGTAAGGGTTATTCCGTGGACTACTCTAAGTAGTTTATCCTCTGATGATTTCGCAAGTCTTGCACATTTTATACTGGAGTCGTGTAAACTTATGATTTCAGATAGAACTATAGGAAATAATCCACTGTCTTTAAGTTGGGGAATCGAGCAGACCATAAGTGAGGTCCACCCCAACTAATCCAACCCAAAATTGGGTAATTATTGATATAGTTAAATTTAGTAATGTTATTGTTGTTGAAATTGAGAAATTTCGAATTTTAAATTGTAAATGGAAGCCAAATGATACTTTTGTGTTACCGTATTCTGTACATGAAAGGGGTAAAGGATATTAAATATTACTTGTGTGAAAAACATTTTAGTCAATTTAATTGGTTAATGTTTTCTAATCATTTAAACTAAATCTTTTGCAAATATTGCTTCTTTTTTGCAAAATTTGGTGGGTTGCACCAACAAGTGTCTTTGGTAGCATTAAAGAAGTCATTTAATTAATTTTTTAATGTCTCGTCCAAAAAGTACTATATCATAAACGTGCTTTTTAAACATTGTGGAGTTATTGGAATTAATCTAGCAATGGGAAGATAATCTTCTAAAAATGCTAAATTTCTAAAGAATTCGATTTTTACCCGGATTTTGAGTTACGCTATCTTTGTCCGATAATTTTAGAAATAAGGCGAAATACGAAAACTTTGAGTAAATGGATAAATCTTATCCAATAAGAGGAAAAATACTGCCACATCGTTTAAACAATTTATAATGATGCAGTCAATATTTTATACGAATTACAAATTTAAATGACGAAACCTCGAATTACCAAATTCCAGAGAAATAGACCAAACGTGGATCAACCTATTATAGATGGTACAATGGATACCCGGCTAATCTCATTCAAAATCTAATCAATAAAAAACGATATCAAAACACAAGAACCCATATCTATCCAAAAATCCCAAGTTCCAATACACAATCATTCATCACACTCACCTATCACGGTAAAACTACCGAGAAAATTGCTTACATTTTTCAAAAACATAATCATCGAATTGCATTTAGAGCCAGCGGTAAATTGTCAAATATATTATTTAACGCAAAAGAAAAAAAAGTCAGTCCTCTAAAAAAATCAGGTGTTTATAAAATTTCGTGTCCCGAATGCAACTCTACTCATATAGGTCAAACAGGTCGCAGCTTCGAAACTATATTTTCTGAACATTTCAGAGCGTATGGGTTAAATCAAAACAGTAGTACTTTTTCAAACCATTCTTTAGAATGTAAACATGAATTTCCCAAAATCTAAAAATTTTACATCACTCTACCAAAGGTACAAAGCGTAATCTCCTCGAATCTGCCGAAATTTTCAAAGAAAGTAATAATCCTCACGTTAATCTGCTTAACGAGCAAACAGATTTAATGTACACGCCACTTTTCAAAAATCTATAATCCGTTAACGACAATAATTACCCCAACCCTCTACACAGTAATATAAATAGAACTCCTTCATTAATTTGCTTCACTTGATGACATTAAACCGTCGAAACTTAAGTCGTGTGTTTTTGTAATATGTATATATATATATATATATATATATATATATATATATATATATATAAGTTACCTGCCGTCCACAATAATGCTCCTTTTGATTACGAACAATGAGTGTAGTGTTATATAAACAATCCTTTGTTTCATTTAATATGAATATTATTATTTTATTGCGCATTAATTATATTTATGCTTAGTCTATTATATATTTTGCCTAGCTTGTAAGAATTATATTATAAATAGTCCGTATTTCCTTATTATATTTAATTGTATAGTTAGAACTCGTACTCTGTACATGTCCGTCGTAATAATAAATTGTTTTTAAAAACTCTGAAGTAAGTCCACGAACGTTAACTGGCGCAGTCGGTAGGATTGGTTGAAGTGCCTTGAGCGAACATCATTGGTCACTTTTCGTCTACGAATTTGTCAACCGAAAATCCACAACTTGGACCTCGAAGACACTGAAAATTGGCTCTTCAAACATCAAGAAACCAAACCCAGGGTCGTGTCCAATTCGTCCACTCCACGAGACAATCGCAATCTCCATGGGCTGGATTTTTCTCATGTAAGTGCATTTATTATTCAGAGTCGGTAAACATTTTATGCATCGTACTAAAAGGTCGAGTAACCTAGCTATTCAATTCACCGCTGCATCGCGCAGAAATTTAAGACACTTAGAAATAGATAATTTACGTTTAAACTCACAAAAAATGGCTCAACAATTGAAACCGGAATACTTAGCCATGATTCCTGATTTTTACGGGAATCCCGAAATTCTTTCCAGATTCATTGAAGTTTGTGAAAAATTAGTCACACGCTTTTACAATCGCGATGACCCAAATGATTTTCAAAATGAATATTTAACGTCTACTATATTGTCAAAAATTAAAGGTGACGCCGCGAAAAATATTTCATCTTCAGTAATTCATACGTGGGACGATTTAAAAACCGCGTTACGTAATACGTATGCAGACAAACGCGATCATCTCAGTCTTAACGCCGAAATAACTAATTTAAAACAGTTGATCACCGAATCTCCTTTCGATTTCTATAATAGATTAAATCATTTGTTAAATTTACAAATTTCTTATGCTACTAATCATATTGACCATAATCTAAAAAGATTTCACTTAATTGAATTTTTTAATGATAATGCGTTGCGTGTTTTCTTAAAAGGTTTAAAAGAACCTTACGGTAGTCAAATGAGGGTCAAAAACCCTACAGACCTTCACATTGCTCTCAACATGCTGACAAATGATTTTCAGCACGAGTTTTCTCCGCAGCAGTCGCACAAAACCGATAAAATTCCGCGTCGCGTTCATCAAAATAATACTCCGCGAATTCCTCCGCGTACTTATCAGCCGCCCACACATAAGCCGTCTTATAACTATAATTATAACAATTATCATGCGAAAAATAAATTCGCTCCTAAACAAAATTATAATTCAAACTTTAATCGGAGACAGGAAACCCCGATGTCTACCTCGACTATTAATCCAAATAATAATCGAAAATTAAATTATACGGCACAAGAATTATATAATGTCGAGCAAAACAATTCTTTTTTAGGCGAAAACGCCTCGGAAAACCCAGAGCAACTGGAATTCTTAGGTATTAAAAATAATGAAAGCTATCTTCCCCATATAATAGAAACTAAAAATAAACTCAAAATATTAATTGATACTGGGAGCACACGCTCTTTCGTAAATCCGGGAATAGCTAATAAATTCTTTAAAAATCAAATTTTTAAATGTCCATTTAATGTGACTACTATTAACGGTTCAACCCAAGGTAACTATAGTACAAAAATTAATCTAAGTCATTTATTTAGAACCGAATCCTCAAAAAATTTAATATTCCATATTCTGAATTTCCACACGGAATTCGATATGTTATTAGGCATCGATAATCTAAAACTTTTAAATGCCCATATTGATTTAAATAAAGATCAACTAATCGCACCGGGATGCGAAATAAATATTAATTATTTAAACAAGTTCAATGAACTCCAGTATACGAAGTGTATAGTAGTAGCTGGTAGGTCTGAAACAGTTGTAGAAGTAGATATTAAAAATGTCAAAAATGGTGACATTATAATTCCATACATTAATTATGGTTCGAATATTGAGACACCACAGTGTGCCTCCAAATGTAAAAACAGCAAGGCTGTATGTACAATTATTAACCCCAATAATAACCCTTTTAAGGTGTTCTTAGAACCATTGGTTGTCGATAAGATCAACGAATATGATCTTAATCAATCACCCAATTTAAATTTAATTGATACAAATAAAATAAAATTTGACTTGTCTCTCATTCGTTCAGCGCATATGAATAATGAAGAAAGACAGCAAATTACTAATTTAATTAAGGAATATTCAGATATTTTCCATATAAATAATACAGGGTTAACTTTTACAAATGAAATTAAGCATCGTATTCTCACAAACGATGAAATTCCGGTGTACACTAAATCGTATAGGTACCCGCCGATCCGTAAGCAAAAGGGTCAACACATTAAAGCAATGCACAAACCAAATATAAATAATAAGTTTAATAAGAAATATACAAACGAAAATAATTTCAATGTGCGAAATAATAATAAATATCAGAAACGTAATAGTAATAAAACTGTTAGTAGAAATAATTTATCTGATTCAAATAATAGTAAAGTACAACAAACTAATGTGCTCAATAAAAAGAAAATTGGTAGGAATATTAATAATAGCTATAATAGTAATAACCAAAATAGGTTTAGATTATATAAATCTGATCAGTTTTTAAACCAGCGATCACATATAAATGCAATGAATAAAAATGCTGATGCTCTATCAAGAGTCGAACTCAATCACATAATGGACCATAATGACAAATATTATGTAGATAACTTTGACGAATCACTTCTTGATAATAATAATGTAATTGAAGACGATAATCAATCAATAATTGCCGAAGTTGGTGATCAAGATAACATAGATGACTTTTTAGATGAATTAATAAATGATAATGATGGTGAAACGGTTCACTCAAATCTTGAAAACCCCATTACCACCATCCCAATTTTAGAAAAGCCTGTAAATATTGGCGATAATCAAATTATAATTAGTGAAGTAAATTATTCACCCGCAAAACCAAAACGTGAGGTCTTATATAATAATAAAAAGTTACGTATTCATGTTCAATTTTCCAAAAATAACTTTGAGAAAGATGTAATAGATTTTATTAAAGAATATATTGCTCCAAAGGTAAAATATCACTTATATTTTGGTAGCGATGTATATGAAAAATTTTGTGTTGTAATTCAAACTTATTTCAAAAACTCACAACTAAATTTGGTAAAATGTACGGAAAAATTATTAGATATTGAAAATGAAGATGAGACTATTAGCACTGTCAAATTGTACCACGATAGTAAATTAAATCATAGAGGTATTGACGAAACATATGCCGAAATTAAAAGATATTTTTATTGGCCTAATATGAAAAATACAGTCCAAAATTTCATAAATAATTGTGAAATATGCTTGTCAAGTAAATATGATAGAAATCCGTTAAAATTAAAATTTAATATTACACCTACACCGGTGAAACCATTTGAAATCATTCATATCGACTGTATCGCGATCGAGGGATCTAAATTTTTAACTATTGTAGATGCCTTCTCTAAATACGCACAAATGTACCAATTAGAATCTTATCAAGCTGTCGAAATTGCAAACAAATTAATTCGTTTCTTTTCACATCATGGTATACCAGCACAAATTGTAGCTGATAACCATCTAGAGTTCAAAAATTCATTAATAAAGGAATTATTAGAATTACACAAAATTAAATTACATTTTATAAGTAGCCAACATCCAGAATCAAATGGATTAATTGAAAGAGTTCATTCAACAATAATTGAACACGTTCGAGTCCTAAATGCTCAAAAATCATTAAAATCAGAGTCAGCAGAAACAAAAATATTATACGCTGTTTTAGGATACAACAACTCAATTCATTCAGTCACGAGGTTAAAACCCATTGAAATTATTTCAGGTCACTTAGAAAATAACTCTCCATTTGATATTGATATAAAAAACAAAATTTTAAACAACTACGTTACAAATCACAAAGAAAAGGTAAGATTAATGTATACTTCAATTAATGAAAAGCTTGTTGAAAAAAAAGAGAAAACAATAAATAAACAAAATCAAAATAGAGAAGATTTACCAAATATTAATGATAAAGTATTTATAAAAAATCGGCAAAAACAATCGAAAACAAAAATTAAGTATAAACCGGAAATAATTGAATCAAAAAATGAAGAATTAAAAACCGCGAAAATTAAAAGGTCTCATCATAATCAAGTAGAAAAAATACATCTTTCAAACATTAAAAGACCCCGTAAATTAAACGATGATAAGAAAAATAAAATTGAGGACAGTATCGAACTATCCTACATAAATTTTATGAATAGTTATAAAAATGATAATAATCTAGCTAACAATATAACCGAGATTCAAGATAATCTATTTACAGCACCAAAAGAATTTTCCCTTGCACATTGTGTTAGTGCTGATTTACATATGAATTCGGGTATAGCACATGATTTTAAAATTAGGTTTGGACAAATTGATAAATTAAAGGCACAAAGGCCTAAAGTCCACTCTTTATGTTTCTTAAAAAACGAAAATCGGCATATAATATATGTAATTACTAAAAACAAATATTTTAATAAACCAACCCACAAAGATTTATTTCAAACTTTGGTAACATTAAAAGATTTCTGTAACAAAAGAAATATTAATAATCTCGCAATTCCAAAAATAGGTTGCGGACTAGATAAACTTAATTATGATAAAGTAAAAGCCATGTTAAATTACATTTTTGGCAATTCTAATTTAAAAATAAATATCTATTTAGGTGAAATTAAAATTGATGATTCCGTTCCAGGTCCATCATGGTCGCAGTAACGCGAGCCATAGAAGTTAGAAATATTACAAGTAATCTAGGCATATTACCAATAAATTTAGGGCCGGCAAAATTAGAAAAAAGTGAGCACACATTTATCCATTATTATAACATCAGTACAATGTATGATGAATTTAAGAAACTAAATGGGCAATATAATCAATTACAATTAACAATTAGAAACATATCGACATTTCAGAGAGATTTTCAGAATTATGAAAATATATTGAATTATTTAAAAGAGGATTTGAATGATAAATTCCAACAATTTAAAGTAACAAAAAGAAGCCGAAATAAAAGAGGGCTTATCAACGGGTTAGGCACCGTAATAAAAACCATTACCGGAAATTTAGATTCCAATGACGGTACAAAATTTGAAAATATGTTAAACCACCTTAAAAATAATCAAAATCAAATCGAAAATCAAATAAAATTTGGATATAGTCTTAACAATGAAATTATTAGTAAGTTTAACAAAACATTAAAAAGTATTGAACATAATGAAAATTTATTGAAATCAAGAATTATGCAATTGCATGCTATTTTAAAAGGAGAAATCGATCATCAACATGTACTCTTTATAAAAGACATCTTTAATCAATTGATAATATCGTATACGACAATCCAGAATATATTTCAAACAATAGAAAATTCGATTATGTTTTGTAAATTACACGCGATTCACCCTAGTATTATAAAGCCATCCGAATTTCTAAGTATTCTGCAAACTATCTCGGGATTCTACGGAAATCAATTACCTTTTGACGTAAGGCTAAATAACATATTAAATTTTGAATCTATATCAAAAGTAAATTGTTTAATTAAAGAAATGGTAATTCAGTATTTTATATCAATTCCAATTAATTATGAAATAAATTTTGAACTATATTATCTAAATTCAATTCCTACTAAAATTGAATCAGATTACTTGACCATTGTACCAAACACAAATTACGTTTTAAAATCTGAAAATAAGATTATACCTCTGAATAATGGATGTACAAAAACAAAATTGTACTACCAATGCCCATCTCACTTGCCGCTGTCAACTTCGATTAAATGCGAAGAAAATATTATTAAATCTGGAAAAGTGGACGATTGCCAATTTACAAAACTGGAGATTTTTGGTAATCACCTGGAGCACCTGCCTCACACTCAACAGTTCCTGCTAGTGTTTCCACATAAAGACCAAATAAAAATTAAGTGCCAAAAACAAACTGAAATTAGGGAACTAAGTGGTGTGTATTTAATAAAACCAAACAAGTGTTTAATAATATATAAAAACAATGAACTGCATATACAAGACTCAAGTTCGGGAGGTCCTGTGTTAATTAATAATGTTAAAATAAAAATTAATAATCAAAATCTAACTGACTTCAGGATAAAGCTTCGTCGATTAACCCTCCAAGATACACCAGCAGTTCAACCCCTACCAACGATCCAAGATGATTGGGATTTCGTCAGGCCCAGTATGTAATCTACATCATCATATGTGGAGGAGCGTTGTTCCTGTTCTATAAATGGAAACGAAGACAAGGAACAACTCCCGAAGTAGACCAACCCCAAGCCTACGAACTTCATCTTCCAGGGGGAGCAAAAGTCTAAGGGTGGAGGAGTTACCTGCCGTCCACAATAATGCTCCTTTTGATTACGAACAATGAGTGTAGTGTTATATAAACAATCCTTTGTTTCATTTAATATGAATATTATTATTTTATTGCGCATTAATTATATTTATGCTTAGTCTATTATATATTTTGCCTAGCTTGTAAGAATTATATTATAAATAGTCCGTATTTCCTTATTATATTTAATTGTATAGTTAGAACTCGTACTCTGTACATGTCCGTCGTAATAATAAATTGTTTTTAAAAACTCTGAAGTAAGTCCACGAACGTTAACTTATATATATATATATATATAGTGGTTAAAACATAGTAAGTGTGTTAGTTAAGTGTTTATCATGAATTACTACGAAGTAACGGTCGCCACAATCCTTATGATGATTATTTTTATTTATCTTTTCCCCTTTTATCTATTACGGGTGTCGGACTTATTCTCTACAATGTCTCAGTTATTTTCTTTTACACTTCTTTACCACTTTTTTGACATTTTTCTTATTTCTTTCCATTCTATTCCCTTTTTTTTCGCTGCTTGTACATCAACCCTTCCATGGTCTTCCTGATTAATTTTTGCCTTGTGTTTTCGCCTCGTGTATTCTTTTCGTTAATTCATTATCATCTAATTTCTATATAGCAATCCTAATTGTCTTTCTTCTATTACTGATTTTAATGGTTTAATATTGAGCTGTTTTCTTATTTCAATATTTCGTACTCCGTCTCTTCTTGTAATTCCCTCTATCTTTCTTAGTTATCTCATTTCCATTGCATTGGGTTTTCTGTCTCTCTGTGGTTACTCACGATTTACTACTATATAGCTTAGAATGTCTTACAATTCTTTTATATTATTCTGCTTTTATTGTTTTTGTAATATCTTTTTTCTCTTAATTTTTTTTCTTTATTGTGTTGTAGATCATTCCTACTGGGCCTAGTTTTTCATCTTTTTCTGAATCTATCTTCCCTCTTTTCTCTATTGTTGATCCCAGGTATTAAATACCTGCTTAACCTGCTTTATCTATTTTAGATTTAATTCTATTTTGGAATTGCTCCCTTTTGATGATATTAACATTGTTTTGATTTTGATTACATTTATCTTGTCCAGCTCCTCTTTGTATATTTCCAGGGTTTTCTTCTGAATCTGCTACTAGTATTATGTCGTCGGCAAACATTAATATTTGCATTTTTAATAGTTCCATACTTTTTTACCCTATTTTTGTGTTCTCGGCTCTTTGTTTGCTATTTCTATTACTTCGTCCTTAACTGATGCAAATAGTAAATGGCTTAATATACAATGCTGTCTCAGTCCTGTTTTTGTCTTGAACTCCTCCGATTCCTTATTTGCTATTCTTACTTTATTATTTGTTTTTCATTATATCTCCTTTACTATATGTATTATGCTTATTTTTATCCCTCTTTTTTTGGTATTATAATTCCCTTGTTCCATTCCTGGGGTATCTTGTGATTCTTGATGGTGTCATTTACTATTTCCAAGAATTTTTCCTTCCCCTTTCACCCATATATTTCATCATTTCGGCTATGATGTCATCTATACCTGGAGATTTTCCTGGTTTTATTTTCTTGATTGCTAGCTCCAGCATTATGATCTGTTTTGGGTTTTCGTTAAAGTATTCTTCACATCTTTTTAATATCTTCATTTCTTCTGTTATTATATTTCTGTTTTTGTCTTTTATACTTGGTTTGCTTAGTTTTCTTTTGTTCCTCATTTATTTAATTCTGTTGTAAAATATCTTTTGTTTTTTTGTTCAGTTTCTTACCGAACTGTTCCCAGGATTGCTTTTTTGCTATCTTGATTTTGTGTCCCACTATTTTATTTGCTATTTTATATCTTCTATAATCTTGTAATATCCTTGTTTTAATGAAAGTTTTCCAATTCTCTTTTTTGTTTTTACAAATTGTTTTATTTCTTCTGATCACCACCTGTTTTTTTCCTTGGTTAATTTGCTATGGTGATTGTTTCACAGCTCTTTTGGGCTGCTTCACATATGATTTCTTTGAACTTTTTTTTATTTGCTTTCTGCTCCGTCTTTTTTGTTTGCCTCTTTCTCTATTTTTGATTGGTATTAATTGCTAGTTTCTTTTTTTTTCAATTTTTGGCTTTTTGTGTTTTTGTTTATTATTGTTTTCGACTACGCACTCTTCAAGTTTTCTGCACCTGTGTTAATTTCTATTTTTACCAAGTGGTGGTCGCTCCTTATTTTAGCTTGTCTTGCTACTTTAACATCGTTTACCTTCATTTTTCTGCGTCTATTAAGAAGTAGTCTATTATTTCTCTTTTCTTGGTCAGATTTCTGTAGTATAATTGTGTACCTTTGTGTTTGAATTTTGTGTTTGCCACAATGAGGTTGTTTGCTATACATAATTCTTTTTCCATTTTCGATTCTGTTCTCATCTGCAAACTTTCCCCTGTATTTTTTTTGCCTTAATAAAAATGTATTAAAATCCTTACCTTGTAGAAAATTAACTAATAATTAGAAGAATCAAGAAAACATTTATTCCTTATTCTTCATTTTTTATTCTTTATTGTCTTTGCTTTTCCTTCTTACAAAATTACAAAATATATAATATACATACATTCAGTATGAAATAAACAAATAATTTAGGACACAGGAGTCACGGGCGGAGTTCACTCTTTACCAAAATTTCGTAAATATGTCATACCATAGTCACTCACAAACTGTTTAACGTACATTCAATCATTTTTACTTGTTAGGTTGTTGAAGTAAAAACACTTAAATTTTCAAAACACTTAATTATTGCCTTTTTAAAATGCAACAATTGTTTTGCCAGACTGTGGTTTTTTCAGTCGAAGAAATTCAATTTGTGGAATTACTGTTTTTACTTCAACAACTAAATAAGTGAATATAAATTTTCAACATATAACAGCCTCATCAGTTAATATATTCAATCATTTTTAGTTTATTTGGCAGAAATAAATACGTTCAAACTAGTGTTGCTTTGATAGCCTTGCTATTTGTAACTCACAAATTACTTTTTATCATTCAATGTCTGTCGAGATATTAGACTGAGAAGTAGTTGTGATTTGTAGATTTACGAAATGTTTTCGTGTTTTTTTCTAATTTTTCTATCCCATGACTATTGTGATTCCTTTGCTATCGTTTATTTATTTTTGCAGTCTCTCGGAAAATTTCTCTTTTTTTTTCATTTTTGTCGTTTTTGTTCCATGTAGTTTCTTCCATTTTGATTTCCATGCTCATTGTTCTGTCGTCCCCATATTTTTCGCATATTATCTTTTTTCCGTTTTTTTCATTTCTTCTTTTAATTCCTTTTCTTTTCCTTTAATATTTCTAATATTCCATATTCCCATTTTATTCTATTTAAATTTTTTCTTGTGCCATTTTCTCGCTGTGATGTTTTATTTTTTATGTGCTTTTCTATTAGTTGCTTTCTTATTCGTACTCCTCTCTGTTAGTTGTTATCTTTCGGTGTCCCATTTTTACTCTCTTTCCTTTTGATTTTTCTTCTCTTGCTATTTCTTAATTTTTTTCCCATGTTCTAACTTCGACTCGTATTATTTGCTTTTTCTATGTAATGTGAAATTCTCGACTTCCTTCTGTACTTTGTTTGCTTTTGCTGCTAAGCCTGTCATTATGATATTAATTTTTATTCATTTGCTGTTCTTACTTTTCCACTTTTTTTCAGGTTGTCGATTCTTTTTAACATCTCTTCTAGCACTCATTTCCCTTCTTTATTACTAATTTCTTTCTTTAGTTTTCTGATCACTTTTTTTAGTTCTTCTGAGGTTTTTTGTCATTTCTCTCTATATTTATATTTACCTTCTCCGTGAGTTTTGTCCTTATTTTCATCTTCCTTTGATTTATTTTTGTATGCTGTTGTTGTTACAATGTTTTGTTTCGCTGCTTCCGTTCTTCTATCTTTTTCTATTCTCCAATGCTCATGTGGAAACCTTGGAATCCATATTCAAGGTCAATATCTCTTTCTCTTTTTGTACTCATTTGTTTCTTTATTTCCCAGTTCCTTTTAGTTTTATATATTTTAACACTATTTATTTACTTTTGCATGTACGTGGTTCGCTGTTTTAGGTTTCTGAACTGAACAGAGGATTATTATCGAATTAATATATATTTACCTCTCCTGAATAATATTATTACAGATCTGCAATACAGATTTAATAAAGACACGATGCATTTATTCAATTTTAACACAATAATACTTGGTTTTTTATTGATAACAATCTGGCGAAGATTTAGATGTCACTGTTTTACCTGAAAATGCAACATGTGCAATAGCAATTAAGTTTTTTCTAAAAAGTATTTGGATTCCATACTTTTACACAGAATGAAACACTTACTATGTTTCTTACCACAAATAATTTATTGCTATGTATTTTTTACACGCAATACCTAACAAAAATTCACGACTTATGTTTCGTCGTGTTAAGGTCATTATCAAGATTTCGAAAAATCTTGACCTTAAAAATAATACAGTTGTTGTTTCTTAATTATCAAATAACGTTTGGTCCTTGCCAATGATTATTAAAATTAAAACAAAAAATCATTATTATATCGTATTAAATTTTCTGCAAAGTTATTAAAGAATTCTTTTAATATTAAATGAGTAAATTTCTACACAGTGAACCTCAATACAATGACTGAAATTAGGGTCCCAGACAACTATTGTAATTAGTACCACCCTTCGCAATTAACTTTCCAGGAACATGACCGCTCGTTTAATAATTATACAGCGAGTAATAATTATTAATTGTCTGGACGTCTTTATAAACTCATAGCGTTTACTTAAGATGCTTTGGATGTAATTAAACGTGAAATTAAAATGTGACGCCCACAGTTTCAGGTTGCAGGTGGTACTGTTTTCTTACATTAACGGCCGAGCCCTCCCTGAAATATATACACGAGACAAAATTGATTATTAACAATCTTAGTTTTATCGACTTTTCAATATCGTTAGTGTTTTAATTAATTAATAGTTAATATAAGTTAGATTTTACTTTCTTCGAGGAAATGTAACTTGTATTATTTAATCTCTTCACGCAATTCAAGAAATAAACCAACAGAAATATTTAACATATTATTAACATCATGTCTCACCAAGTGATTAATGAGAAACAAGTATATGATAAATTAACGCTTAATTAACTATTATGGTTTTTTAGAAAACTATGAAATTTTGATCAAGTGTAATATTTCTAGAATTATGTATTTATTAAATTTACTAAAAACTACGGTATTATTATGCATTTAATCTTAATAAATATGTTTGTAGGCTTGTAAAAATAAATTTATTGGCAAGGTTTTTTTTTTACTTAATAGATAAATCGTTTTAATTAATGATATATTGTATTGCTAAATGTTACATTAGCTACCACAAAAAGATTTATTGCAATATGCCGCTTACATTCCACGCGTTGGGCTTAATTGGCAAAATTAATACATTAAGGCAAGCGATAAATTCGTTATACACCCAATGTAAAGAAAATTACTTACATTAATAGCACGCAGATAACTGTACAAAGTATTACCTGGAACGATCCATTGGGAATGCCGCAAATTCCATTAATCATCCGGCGTCGCAAAATTAACATGCATTTTTTCGAAACATCCTACTTTTGGAAATAAAAGAAACCGTGTTGAACGGACACCTGAGCCGTCAACCCTTTGCATACGCTTTCGGCGAGTCATCGCCGTGACAATGCGTCCACGGACGCAACCCTTGCATAAATTCAACCCCTTCCGAATAGCGACGAAAGGCCAAAAATTAATATTAATGACTCCGACCCTCGCCATTCAAGCGGAAATCATCTGTACAAATAAATCCGATTCCCAAGTTGTCTCCTGAGATTTTCGGGAATAAACGCTTATCATCGTTCATTCTATATATCACCGAACCGAGCCCTTCTTCCATTAACCATATTTTTTTATTGATTAAGTCCGCTATTATTGGATATAAAACCGTTAAATCGCGATTGTATCGGATGAAATTGATGATTAATAATTAATTAAAATAACAATGATGAAATATGACTACAATTTTTGTAATTTATACGTAAAACTAATATTAAAAAAAGTATAAATGAGAAACAGTTTTCAATTTATGAATTTTATCTGTAGGTTTTGTCTGTCTGTCTCCTTTGGTTTTATTTTCTGTTTTCCTGAGGAACCGCATATCCATAGAAAGTATTCTTTGTTTTTATTTTTCTATCATTGTCCATGATTTGCCACTGTATATCAGGATGGGTCTTGTGACTTTTTTAACTGTTACAGTTTTCGTAATTTTTGCTATTTATTTTCTGCCGAAGAAAGTGTTCTTCAGCATGTTAAATAGCTTTGATGTTTTTCCTATCTCTTTCTATTCTATCTGTTTTTCTATTTTTCCGTTGTTAATAGTTATTAGGTATACCCAAGATTGTAACAAATACAAATACTTCATGAGAATTTGTGCCCAATGGAAACATCAACGCGTATTACCAAATTGTCCGTGGGTTAAATACGAAAACTTAATCGTTCTACAATAATGTTAGTGTTAGTGATTATGATATCTTACTCCTTACCGAAATTTGACTGTCTCCCAGTGTAGTGAATAGTGAACTTTTTAATGAGTCTTATATATTTTCAGGACAGATCTTGACCATATAGGATCTAGTATATTCTAATGTTATATGTTAAGTCCAAAGAGAGTTACATGCATTAGTTGTAGAGGATTCATATCTTCCTCCACTTACATATTCATTATCAGGTACTCCTAAATTATCTCCAATAAATAATAATGCTATTAAATTTAATTACAAGACGGGTAACTATTCAGGACTTTATGAGAATTTATGTAGTATTGATTGGAACACTCTTTCTGGGTTTACTGATGTTGATTAGGCTTTTGAGGAGTTTTATAATATCTTAAATAACTTAATTATGCAGCATATTCCAACTTTTAAATTAAAACAAACAAAAAATATCCGCCTTGGTTTAATCACGAAATTATTAAACTTATTAAAGAAAACAGCCTAACCAGAAAGAAACTAAAACATTCATCCTCTGATTTAACAAAATTTAGAAAGTTAAGATCATTAATTAAGGGCAAAATAAAATGGGCTTATCGTAATTATATATCATCAAAATCAGATTAACGCTAATCCAAGACAATTTTGGAACTACGTAAATCTATGAATCCGACATCTCTGATAATTGATAATAAGTGACTTGATAATCCCCATGCTCTAGTAAATAGTTTTCGTGAGATCTTTGAATCTGTATATATACCCTCCTTTAATTTTTTAAACTTCTTAAAAAGCTTCCAGTGCAGATGATAAATTACCTACATTTCTTCTGAAGGATTGTGCTGTCTTACTTTGTGAACCACTTACTATGTTATTTAAATTGTTAATTAGAATTTGTAAATTTCCTAAAAAATTGAAAATTACATCTATTTGCCCTATACCAAAATCATCTTTGCCGTTAGTAAACTTTAACAATTTCCGTCCTATTGCAATCCTACCACACATTGCCAAAGTATTTGAGAGAGCTTTATATGATCAAATCTATAACCACATTAAACCGTTTATATCTGTTAAACTTACCCAAAGTAATGCTGAAGCACTTGATTCTGCTGGGAAACTTGATGTTGTTTACACAGACTTATTAAAAGCATTCGACAATGTCGATAATATTACTCTTTTACGAAAGTTGAGTAATTTTGGTTCTTGCAAATCATGAAAATTATTAACGAATTCCTATTTACATGAGCATGAAACCTATGTGCCTCTTAACAGCTTTAAATCTAATTCTTACATCCCAATGTCAGGTGTTTCACAAGGTTCAATATTAGGTCACTTGATGTTGTTTACACAGACTTATTAAAAGCATTCGACAATGTCGATAATATTACTCTTTTACGAAAGTTGAGTAATTTTGGTTCTTGCAAATCATCAAAATTATTAATGAATTCCTATTTACATGAGCGTGAAACCTATGTGACTCTTAACAACTTTAAATCTAATTCCTACATCCCAATGTCAGGTGTGTCACAAGGTTCAATATTAGGTCTGCTGTTATTTAATATTTTTATTAATGATCGATCTTAAAAAATTAACTGTGAACATCTTCTTTACGCAGATGATCTAAAAATTAATTCTATGTCAATAATATTAATGATTGTCAGAATTTACAAAGTAAGTTAGATAAAGTTTCTAATTGGTGTCGAGAAAATAGACTGGAACTGAATGTTGGTAAATGTAAATCTGTCTTTTACTAGGAAATCCAATCCAATTCAGTTTAATTATTGTATCAATACCACTCCAATACAAAGAGTCACACTTTTCAAGGACCTTGGCGTATATTTTGACTACAAACTATTATTTAACAATCACGTTGAGGCTATTGTTAATGATGTTTTTAAATCTCTTGGCTTTATTTGCCCGAATTCAACAAATTTTTAAAACCTAATCATATTTGCAACTATTTATTTTGCGTACGTACGTGCCAAGTTGGAGTATTCGGCATTGATATGGTCTCCCCAAAATCAGCAATAGTCCCAACTTCTAGAGAGTGTTCAATACAAATTCTTAAAATGTTTACACTTTAAGTTAGTAGGTTATTATCCAATTAGAAGTTTTGATCACAATGAATTACTTAAATTGTTTAATTTTTTGCCTTGTAATTGGGATTCGTTTCCTGTATGGGCAATAAATATTAATATTATTCTTCAGTGTTAGTATACTTGTTCAAATGTCTTTCCTTTTATGATTATTTTGAGTTGTCTTATTCCTGTGCATTTATTATGGTTTTCGTTTTCTCAAGATTTATTTTCATGTTGATTTTAGTCAATTTATAATTTAGTAGTTCCATATTATGTTGCAGGTCTTCCTCTATTTTTGCAATTATCATCATGTCATCTGCAAATAGTACCTCCGTCAGCCGTTTAACTCTATTTACCAGTATCAAATTTTTAATTTTGCTTTGCTTTATCCACTGCCTTCTTAAATACTAGTGTAAATAGTACTGAGCTTAGCACGCATTCTCGTTTCACTTCTTCTTTTGTTTCAAATGTTTTTTATTCCTCATTGTTCATTATTAGTGTATTTTCACATCTCAAATAGTGGTATTTCTCTCTTTTTATTATTTTCTAAATTATTATGAATATCTGATATGGTATACTTGTTGTTGTGGTACCTTGTGCTTTGTACTTTGCACATTTTCTTTTTATCTTCTTTTTTATGTATTGTATGAATAATTACTGTGTTCCATTCTCTTAGTGTTTTTTCGTTTTCTACTACTTCTTTTAGTAATTATGTTCGTTCCTCTACTCCTCTATCTTCATGTATTTTATCAATTCAATTTTTAGTTCGTCCTCTTTTTTCTTTTCTATCGCTGGCATATTGTTCTATTTTCCTCTCTTCTATTTCTTGTTTCGTCAAATCTTCGAAATATCATCAATATGATTTTGTCTTCGTCATTAAATATGTTTCCATATTTGTTTTTAATGTTCATTTTTCTTCTATTATAGTTGCTTTAATATTCCGTAATATATATTTGGTTTTCTTTGTAGTTCTCATTCATTATAGTTTCAAACTTTGTCTATTACTCTTGTTTAGCTCTTTTAATTTGTAGATTCATATTTTTTTTTATATTCTTCGTAGTCTGTTATTATTTTAGTTTGCAGGAAGTTTTTACATACAATTTTTGTTTGCTTTCCATTTTCTTTTTTGTGCATTTGAAAGCATTAAGTTTTTTTTAAACTTTTCTAATGAATGAAGTGTTATGAGTGGGAATTTATATTTAGAAGGAATTGATTTGTGTAGTATGTTAGTACGCGTTAGAATGTAGGAGTAACTTGGTAAACTTCATGTAGTTTGTTTGAAGAGTTGTGGAATGGATTAATGGGGCTAATCTTTCGGCGGCTTTTACATCTTCGATTGTGGAAAGATGAGTTTGTGCCTTAGTTATAGTTATTGCGGTATGTTGTTTTAATTAATTTGTTTTTATATGTGTTTTTTAAGAAAGAAGACCAAAGATGTAAATAAATAAATACATACACAACGAAATTCATACTTGTCGGGATCTATTTGAGATAAAGTTGTTTGTTAGGAACACTTAAAAAGAAGCATTTTTTGCAAATAAAGAGGTGTCATCTGCAAATTGAATAATTTTACAAGAATCAAGGAAAAGTTGTTAATATACATAAATGAGAAAAAGTAACGGTCCAATAATCGATCCCCGAGGTACAGCGTAGTTTAAAGGTAATGGATTCGATATGATTCCACTGCAGGATAAAATCTGTATAATTTTAGTCAGATAACTTCTTAACAGATTTTGACTTGTTTACTTAGATCTACTGTACCATAGTTGCAACTATTTATTTATTTATTATTATCAACGGTACACCTTTTTAAACAAAATATAGTATATGAGTAAATACAAACAAATCAAAATTAATACTAAATAAATACATACTACCTATAAACAAAACAAAAAAATTTAAAAATATTATATAAATTAGGCTAACTTAATATTATACAAACATGTTTTAAATAAACTAAAGGATATACTAAATACATCTAAACTACAATTTTTGTTCAATCTAACAACATTATTAAATGACCGCATCATCCTATTCACGGGTTCATTTCTGCCGTAGTTGGATCGATGAAAGTTTTCACGAAACGGAACTTGACCACGCGTACTGTTAAATACATTAAAATTAATACGACCAAGTATATCATCGCACTTAATTTTATAGTTCAAGATTTTGTAAAGGAAGCATAAGTCCATTATTATACGTCTATCCTTTAATGATCTTAGATTAAGATAAATAAGCATATTACTGCGACTATAGGATACACCAATTGCTCCTGTACGATAAAACATACACATTAAAAACTTATTTTGAATTCGCTCAATTTCGTTGACGGAATTTTCATAGTATGGAAACCAAACGCTAGAAGCGTACTCCAGTTGGGACCTCACTAATGAGCAGTATAAAATTTTTTAAAATGTCCACTGAAAAATCTTTTCCAAATCTATTAATAAATCCTAATATTTGTAATGATTTACGACATATAGTCTCTCTATGCTTGTTAAATGCGAGTTGGCAATCAAAAATGACTCCAAGATCACGAACACAATCTACTTGTGATAGTTTATGGCCATCCATAAAATAGTTAGAAGGCAAACCTTTACTTTTATAAAATTGAATGTAAGAGCACTTTTTAATATTCATGAATAAATTATTGTCATCACACCACTTACTTAAACTACAAAGATCTTCTTGAATCAATAATTGATCTGATGGACTAGATACCTTACGAAATAATTTCAAATCATCGGCAAATAATAAAACCTTGCAGTGAGAAATATATGTTTTAATATCATTAACAAATAACAAAAACAAAATAGGGCCACAATGTGACCCTTGAGGGACCCCAGATAATACTTTAACTGATTTAGAAATGCAATTATTAACTTTTACATATTGTTGTCTCCCATTCAAATAGCTGTGAAGCCAGTTTGTAACAGCTGGCCCAAACCCAAGATGACAAAGTTTATTAATTAAGTTAGAGTGGTTGACACGATCAAAGGCTTTTGCAAAGTCTGTGTATATTGCATCAACTTGGCAGCCACTTCCACAGGCATTTAAGATATAGGATTGAAAACACAATAGATTAGTCACAGTAGACTTACCCTCAATAAACCCATGTTGTTCGTCACAAATTAAAGATTTGCTTGACCATATAAGTTGCTCAGCAATCAACTTATCAAACAATTTTGGGATTACAGATTGCAAGCAAACACCACGGTAGTTCTTAACATCTTCTCTCGAGCCATTTTTAAAATATGGAACAATGAAACTATGCTTCCAACAATCTGGGAAAACGCCAGTGTTTATGGATTTTGAAAATATTATATACAATGGACTACACAGCGAAAATATGCACCTTTTCATAAAATACTGACACAATCCATCATACCCAGGTTTGCAAGACTCACTTAAATTAGCAATGGCATTGAAAATATCTGATTTACTTACTTTAAATGTATTCAAATCCACAGAATTGCCAACAAGATTAGACATATCAGTGACGGGAGTATCCACGTACACCTCGGAAAAGTAGTCAGCAAATAAATTGGCACAGTCGTTGCCATCATTGCTCACTCTATCATTAAAATACATTGATTTAGGAAAACCATCAGTTTTACGCGATTCCTTGACAAAACTCCAAAATGATTTTGAATTATATCTGATGTTAGATTCAACATTTTTTACATAGCAATTATATAAATTTTCACTAAGAATGCGACACCTACATCTTAAATTTTGAAATTTTTCATAGTCTACATTTGAACCACTGACTTTGTAAACATAATGTGCCTTTTTTTCGCTTTGGTTAATCTGATTAGGTCCGCATTAAACCATTTTGGATATACTGATCATTTAACATATTTGGTTGGTACAAATTCAGACAAAATAAATGAACACACCTCCTGAAATTTCACAGCTAATATATTAACATCATCTTCATGTAAATATTGGTCCCAGTTAATAGATGATAAATAGTTATTTATTGTGTGATAATTAGCTGCTTTAAAATCAAGAACAGGATGATAAAATGCTAAATTATTGCTAAAACTGGAATATGGTACAGTAATAGAATATGGCGTGTGATGAATAGTGGGTTTAAACAAATCATCCGATATGGAGACAAGTAAATCCTCAACACTTGAAAAAATGAGATCCAAATAAGTTCCCCTACTATTAGCAATTGAATTACATTGTCTAAAATTATGAAAGCACATAGTATCAGTCACAATTTTAACATTTGCACAATTATTATAAATAATATTGGATTCATTAGTCCAAGTTGCGGACGGCAAGTTATAATCGCCTAGAATAATACATTTATGCTCCTTAAAATTATTGACAATATTATCAATTGAATTACAATGTGTAATATATGCGTCGGTTCCAGCATTAGGTGGAATATAAACAGCTGAGATAATATAACTTGATTGAATTTTTATATACAACTCTTCTATATTGGACTGTATATCGATTTTAGAACAGTTAATATTAGATTTAACAGCAATCATAACTCCGCCACCACGCTGTTTATTACTGGTATCAGATGATCTATCTTTTCTAAAAATATTATAACCTAATAAACCTAATTCACTGTCTTTTACCGATTCGTCGAGCCACGTTTCAATTATGACAACTACATCATATTCACAAATATTTAAATTCAGTTTTAACACATTAATTTTTGTACGTATACCTCCCGCATTATAATAATAAATATTCAGTTTTTTGCATTCCTTGCAGAAGGTGATGATACAATTGAGGGAAAACCATGCGTGTATTTAATAGACAGCTCTTCTCCGTTGCCTTTACGCCTCGTAACATCTTGTTTTAAATCCATCAAATAGTCGCGTTGCTGTTTAGTTTAACATCGGAAAATCTCACGGGACCTGTGTCTACATTACGAATAGCCTTAAGGAAACTTATCGCCGACTTGCGATCGTTAAATACTAATTTTATCGGCCTCACTTTATTTGTCAGTTTTCCGATTCTAACAATTTTGAGAGGATTAAATGAATTTTGAGAGGATTAAATGAATTGATCTGATCACCAACTAAGGTGGTATTATCTGCAAACTTTATGGTTGTATGAATGATGAGGGACATCTCGTAAATTGGAAACACTTAAATGCAAACATTTGTTGCAAATAAAGAAGTGACATCTGTAAATTGAATCACTTTACAACCATTAACGTAAATTTTGAACCGCAAATATTGCCTCAAACTGTGCTGCCAGTGCTTGAAAGGGTATGCTAACAATTTAAGGAGCTGGATTAAGTTAAACTTTACCAAAATAGAAGAAGGAACCTTTTCAAACGATTATGTTACATCTTTTATAACATGGGACTTATAAGTCAACATAATTTTGACTTGTTCTGTGACTGTTATAAATTTGTATTTTATCAGCTTTGCCTAGAGCTAGATAGGAAGTAATGTTAATTAATATTAATGTAATGGGTACGGTGGGTCATATGGTCTCTGAACCTTCCGAAATTACCTCGACCTAAGATATGTAGATTTTTTATGTAGTCTACAATAGTTTGAGGGATAATGTGTACCAGTTCACCAGGTTTTAAAAAGGCCGATGACTGGTAGTCTCCTCTTTGAAGGGACATGACACGCATTCACACAGTAGATGCTCTGCTGTTTCTTGTGTCACGTTGCAGAATCTGCAGTTGGCATCTGTTGTCTGACCTTATTTGTTGGACCAGAACCGTACAGTGGAATAACAAAAATCCGCATTAAGGGGATGATCTAGGAATGGGAAAATACTGCCAAAATACTGCCAAAAGGAGCACGAATAAGGTGGTATTTGAAATAGCAGTGTCCGGTTAGCACGCCGGTTATGAGCCTTAGGTTGCCCTTGCTTAATCTGAGAAACCGTACAGATCTTACGGCAGAGAAGGCGATAAGCCTTTTCGCCTGCCGCAAGCCAGGCATGCTCCTTTTGGCAGAATTTTCCCATTCCTGGATCATGCCCATAATGTGGAATTTTGTTATACCACTGTACGGTTCTGGTCCAACAAATAGAGTTTTGGCGAGGCTGTCGGCGATATCATTGCCTTTGATCCTAGCGTGACTTGGAACCCAGAGCAATTTAACCTTGTTATTCCTGGCCAGCTGCTTTATGGATTTTAGGGATAGTTTGCACTCGCAGACCCAAAGGTGCCCGTCAGAGTGTCCATTTTTTGGAGTATCTGTCTCGATTATTCTTAAGGCGTCTAATTCAGCTTCCCCTTTCACGTGCAGGTGTAGAGTTGTGAAAATGTGAATTTTGTCAAGTCGTCTAATGCGCTCTGGTTGTTATGGAGTTGGTAAACACAAACTATTTATTTGTAATGGATCGTAAGTTGAACTTACCGCCCTGGGAAAAAAGCTTGTAAATGAAAGAAAATGACCGATCAGGCAAAAAGACTATCAAAGAATATATAAACATTTTGGTCCAGGAATCACAGGCGACGTTCACTGCTTCTCAATGATCTTTGACTCGACCCATATACTTCCACAGACAAGTGATAGACCTTGGTTGATTCTGGAAGTGTTTAGAAATTAGTTTATATGTGTCCCTATGACGCACAGTGGGATGAATGGGACTAAAACGCGCGCATGGGGTATTTTGTATGGTTATTCGATAGATGACTGTAAAATAATATGATTCTGAGGGGTTTTTAGCATTGCTGATTTAGAATATAAGCTCAGATTTGGAAAATTCAAAATGGCGGATCCAATATGGCGGATAAAAAACTGAAAATAGATTACATCTTTTTAAATAATTATGTAAATGGATTTTCAGAATCGCTGATTCCTAATATAAGTTCAGATTTGGAAAATTTAAAATGGCGGATACAATATGTCGGAAAAAAACTGAAAATAGATTAATGATTAATAGATTTTTAGAATTATGTTTGGGGGTTTTTGGGATTGTTTATAACGAACTTAAAGTTAGGTTTTGCACATAAAAAAATGGCGGATCGAATATAATATATTAAAACTCGAATATGATTTCTTATTTTTTTTATTGTACTTCACAGTCACTATCACAGTTTTCGGAGATTTTAAGCATATCCTGGACTGCGATAGGAAGATCTTTCTTCTTAATCGTACGATTTGTCGAAGCTCTCAATGTGTAAATGTAAGGATCAGATGTGAGCATAAATCTATTGAAAACATCTGTTAAATTTTCTGTTCTCGACATCTGCCTTGCGAATTGACTCCGAAATGTTTTAAAATCCTTACTCCTGTGTTCCATGGCTTCTTCGGATAGCATTCCTATGAAGAAAATAAATATAACTTATATCATTATTGATATCAAATATGTCGTTGTGTGTTATACTAATCAAAGCATACAAACCCGTTGGTAACACTGCGTGAGATATTATTTCATCTCCGTGAAGTAGTACTTTGTGCACAGTGGGGCTCATTGGCCAGAAATTGTAATGTTTCATCAAAAGTTCAGCTGTCCGGTAAGCGTATTCCTTGAACTTTTTTGGGTCAAGTTCCTTGAAAATATTAATTGCCGTTAGGATGACATGGAACCTTTTCAAAATATCTTCATCAATCCCAAGAATAGTTGATGAGATCTCTATACTCAAAACATATTCTCGACGTATTTCCGTCATTAGACGAACCAAACCCTATATATAAAATTCAAGCTTTATGAACATGTTCTTATTTTCATCAATTTAGTGTTTAACATATGATTAGTTGACATCAAGAAATAACAAACTATTATCGTTTTTTCAGCAAATTATAAAAGTATACATATTGCAAACGTTTGTTTTCCAAATTTATTGTCTGAGTGTATTAATTATAGTTTTTTCTATAGATATCCTGATTGTCATACCTGGTTTTGGTGTGTCGACAATCAGACCAAGTTGTTCTCGAAATTTGCTTTGAATTTCTCTTTTTTTTTTGCTGCTATTATCTCCTTATGTTAAGAATCAAGTCTACCACTTTTCTGGCGCAATTTGGCTGGCAAAGCAAGTCTGTTTAAAATTTAAAAAAAAAACGTTTAGCAAAAAAATTGGATGCAATAAACTTGGTTCTATTATAAAAATGTTGTGAATTACCTGTAGCTAATTTTCAGCAGAAATTCAAAAAAATGTATTCTCGGATGCAACGCTGAAATTCCATACTTCAAGCGGTCCATTTGGATATCTTGATCGTTCGATAAATCGTTCAGTTTCTTTTGCCCCAAATCGCAGATATAACATTTCTAAAATTATGTGTCAATCAAATATACTGCAGATGATCTTAGTGTTTTTTTTATATTGATATTTTGGAAATAACTTGAAGAGATTTACATACTTAGAAAGATAATTTTTTTACATACAGAACTAGCTTTGTTTCCTTCCAAAGTATTAATAATTTTCCCATCAATCATGGTTAGCAATAAAACGTGGCGAACGTGTATAGTCCTTTCCTGAAACTCAACTATTGTTGGGACAAGTAATGAAATCTGGGTTTGCACTCGTTCAGCCTCTGTTTTAATATTATCAACCGATTCCTTTTCATAAGTTATTCTAATCGGTCTACATAACCTGGAAGAAATCAGTGATATTTTCAATTAATTATTACGGTAACAAAAATGTTCCTTATATCTGCTTGTTAGCGCGTGGATGATGGACTTGTTTTCCCACAGGATGTCTGAGTGGTCATTTGTGGTCAAACGTAAAGGCACCATTGTTGTAATTAATACCGATGAATCCGATGCAGGGTCCGATGCAAAAAGTTGTTTGTATTCGACATGCCCTGAACTGCCGTCAAGGCCCCACTTGTGATATAAAATCAATTCCGTATGTATCATGTTTTGAGTAAATGTTAAGGCAAGTCTTGAAGCAGTATGATTCACCAAGCTTTGGATATCTACAACAGCTTCATTTTCTACGACAACCATATTTTGTGGATAGCAATCCAGTTTCGCTTTCCTTAATTTTTCGTAACTGGGAAATTGATACGAAACTGAAAAATCAAATATAATTAAAGCAATAAGTTACTTAAAGTAATTCTATTGTATTTCGAGTTAAAATATGATACGATATTTACTCAAATAAATGTACCCTTATAAAATTGCTTACTGGGGTTATATTGATCCCAGAAATATGCATATGATACTACAAATAAGTACGGGCTTGAAGAGTTAATTACATGTACAACAATTTAATATTTATTATTTACCTTGAGCTTTTGAATTCAGCAGTAATCGCAGATATTTCTCTTTGGTTAAATTACAATCGAGGAATATAGCTAATGCCTTTTCATTGCTTATTTCTTTAGGTAGATTTGAAATTCTATTTAAATAGTCAAGAAAATTTGATGCAATATCTTCTGACTCCGCAATCATTCGAGACACTGAACTAGCTCCCTCTTTTCTTAAATTAGATGATGCTGCGAATAATAACGCATTCGTATCTTCTTTTCGTAATTCTAAAATATTAAATGTTAAATGCAAAAATGTTTAAATTTGTATACAAAATACTGATTATAAAATTTGAAACAAATTTTAAATAATTATACACTGACCAACAGTTCTACGCCTTTTCTGAGAATCGCTCAAATCATTGGAACAGGAATTTGTCGACATCTGCTTTGGTAATTGTAATTTTTTTAAATAGTTTTTCTGTCAAATATACCCCGTGATGCTTTTGAAATTGATTTTCTATCCGATTGCATGTTTTTCAATATCCAATTACTTTTGCTACAAACCATTTAGCTGTATTTGGTTCATATATATTTTGCTCCTGAGCAAATTTTTCGATGGCTCTTACGATTTCGCATTGTGTTTTTTTACTATTTTTCACAAAACGGTCGAAAAAAATCTTCTGCTGAAATCTTACAAAATATTTGTGTTCTTTAACAAACTACGGTACAAATTAGTGTTTAACATTGTAACACATTTCTACAATCGCCTAATCGTTGGAATATATAACAAGAGAAGCGATAAACGTTTTGACGTAAAAATTTTGTCATGCAGTATGAAAAGAAATTTCATGTTTTAAAACATTGCTTTTGAATAAGAGAAGTTAGATATAAACGATTTACGAGACGCAGAAATGTTATACATTAAACGGAATATATGTACTATAAATGCCTTTAACTAATTTTCTTTGTTTCGGTGTTTGTCAGTAGTTATTTCATAACTAATTTCTCTGCTGGAAGGAGTTTTATTCCTTAACGAATTTTGTTATTCCCCGAAATAAAAACAAGAAATTATAAGGATGAAAAAAGTGTAAAATAAAGCTTCAACAAAGAAAATAGTATAAAACACTCATTATGGAACGCCACTTAATCACTCGTCCGTTCGCCCCCTTGCCGCTACGCCTTCCATAACTTGTGTTTTAAAGTACTATTCTATGAAACAACGCGTAGGCAATATTTATCTCATTTATACAAATTAATATCTACAACTTACCTGGTACATCCATAATCTATCACGTTGGAGACTGAACACTATTGTACCCAGTATCACTTGAGGTTATGTCTTTTTAAAATAGATAAACATAAGACAACTAACAAAAAACAACAGTATACGCAGCCGATTCGAAAATTACATATTTTAGTATTATTTTTTGGCTTACTTTAAGTTGACATCTTTCCTAAGAGCTTCTACTAGTTTTTATAATGAAATATATCGTAAATGATTTTAAATTGAACAAAAATGTTTGATAATTAGAAGTTGTTAAAGGCAGTGCAAATTTAAAGTGTGCCAAAAATAATGCTGAAATTCCTAACAGAAAACCCATAAACAGGAAATCAAGTTTGTACCATGTAAATCCCTATGGTGCATAGATAAAAAATGGTGATGTGGCCATCATGTTATTTTCCACGTATTTTTCTCGAAAACTATGAGGTTTACGCAAAAAATGTATTCTTTATAAGTTGCTTATTTTAATATTTTCTACAAATTTTTCTTATAAAAATTTTATGTATCTCTTATAGTTTCCGAATAATAAGTCAAAACTCTCAAAATTTTTAATTTTTAATTATTTTTTCAAAAATCGAGAAGTTTATGAAAAATTTGTTTTAATAAAAGTTGTTCAGTTTTTCATTACTTTTAACTTTTGCTTGAAAAATTTTCTAAAATTTTCCATATTTAAAAAAAACGCAAAAAACCAAAAACGTCGCAGGTAAACGCCCACTTCCGGTGTGCGAAATTTTACCAAAAGCCTTTCAGCTCTTCCAACGAAGAATTAAACGAAAGGTTTAAAGTTTCAGTTCAAAATATTTAGCGGTTGTTGAGATACAGCGCCCACGGACAGATACACACACACAGACACATTTCAAAAATGGTCATAATAGACTCAGGGGACCTCAAAACGTATATATCCGTCGAAATTTCGAGTTCGAAAGAAATCACGATCACAATACTTTCCAGTACTTCGTACGTGGAAAGTAAAAAAACGCACTATCTGAGGTGATAGAAACTTTTCAAAATTTCTCAAAATAATGCGACTTAATGCAAATTCTGAAGATACTGGCCAAAAGTAAAATGTTTAATTTGTAATTCCTCAAATTTTTGTAGAGGTGTTTTGAGGTGTTTTTTTTTTAATCTTCTTTTAAATATTAAATTTTGTAAAAAGATTATATGGTTATATTTATGTTTATATTGTTGTAATTTGATAATTTTAATAACATTTTAAGCCAATGAATAAAACACTTACTATGTTTTTAACCACTATAATTTATTATAATATATAAATATATTACAATTTTTACGACTTAAGTTTCGACTTTTGACAGTCATTATCAAGTGTAAACAACTGTCAAAAGTCGAAACTTAAGTAGTACAAATTGTAATATATTTATATATTATAATAAATTATAGTGGTTAAAAACATAGTAAGTGTTTTATTCATTGTTCATTATGAATTACCACATAGTAACGGTCGCAACCATCATTATGATTTTAAGCCACATTACCATTGCTTAAGTGTTATAAGAGAAGTTTACAAATATATTTACATAAAATTGCATATGATTATTTGACCAAGTAATGTAATTTAACTTGTATTATATAAATCATGATTTTATTTTGGGTGAAATGTAGACTTCCGCTATGAACCACATTTTATGAACTTCCTCAAAATATGTAATACTGCAGATTATAGCTTTTCAAGGGGTTTACAATCATTTTTTGTGGCTAAAAAGTCATTTACAAAAATATTGTTTTTAGGACTATGCGCGCCTTTGGAGCACCTTCATCCCACTGTGTGACGTATCAAAAAAGGTGTTTGATGTTTGAGCAATATGACGAATTATTGACCTTCAAGGTGGTTAATTTGTACATTGGAGATTATAAATGAAGGAGTAGTAGTAGTTAGTTGTTTGGGGAAAAAGTTAAATTATTATTCTGGGATGGTTTTGTAAGAGTTTTTTTAATTTTAAGGGTTTTGATTATATCACTTAATAAAATACTAACGTAGTGAAGGTTTCAAAAAATTGCTTTTTTGTTCAACAATTGTTTCGCCATACAGTGGCTCATCATTCCAGTTTCAACAAGTAACAATTTTTGATTATATGTTGAAAATATTGTGTGGAAGCGCAGTTCATGTCGCCACCTTTATTTCTTTAAGATATGCTTCTTACATTCAGTATTGCTTCTTATACTTCCCGCGCATATGCTTAATCCTTTCTGGTAAAAGATTGGATTATTGGATACCATTTTGCTCTTTCTATTTTGATTCTTCTATTTCTAATTGCTCTTTTTGTTCACTTCTGTCAATTATGTTCCGAAATCTTAAAAAAAAAATATATCAATAGTATAGTATTCTTAGAAATTAAAAGAAGAATAGTTACAAGAAAAAGTCATACAAGTTCAAAAAATACTTCAATGTAGTTTATAAATATTTAGTTTAGTTGTAAGTATGTAAGTTTTTCATAATCCAAACTATGAAATTCTTAGAAAAAGTAATAATTGGGCATTAATTAGGAGATCATTAAGCGTATTAATACTTTAAAAGATTATACAATCATTCTAAAGTGATTGAATTATTGTTTTAGATCAACAGCAGCCATGGACTGGTTTCGATCTATTTGGATCTCATAGGTGTTACACAGTTGAATACAGATAATCGGAGTTTTAAACTCTTTAGGTAACAGTAAAGCAAGATAATACTATTAAAGTGCCATCTTAATATTATTATCTTTCACTCTAAAATGATTAATTCATATCCAAATAGAATATGGTACCTATTAACTACTTCGATGTTTTAAGCTCATGCACCAACTACTATTTTAAAATAATTATTCTTTAGTATTAGTACTTCCAGCCAGGATTGTGTTTTAATTTATTTTACTTTCTGACTAGTTTCGGTATACATTGGATACCATCTTCAGCGGTAAATACAAATACATTTATAAATGCGCATCCTTTAATTTTATTTAGGATATCTATTTTGAATTAATGGGTACCATCAGTTTACAGTTAGATTTGGCGAGAGAAAAAAATGTAGAGTGAAGAAGTTTAAATTAGGTTTGACAACAATATAAATCGCCGATCCGTATCAGCTTAGTAGGTAAATCACGACCTGCGCGTTTAGAAAACATTGCGCTTACTGGTTCACTTTCATTCGGAGCGATCCTGGGAAAACGTGACATTCTTGTATTTGTTTTATGGGCGTGTTGGTTAAGGTAATGCGTACAGTTTACATTTTTAATTGATCCGCGTCGGTGTCGGCACTGTGTATGCGCAAGAAAATGCAATCCATAAAGATTGGAAGATGGTTGGAAACGCTGCGCTCACGTCTGTTTCGGAAGAGCGCGCGGCGACTGTCTTCTGCATTGAAAAGTTGCTGATTTGTGAGTGGAAGAAGAGAAGAGACGAGCAGAGACCGTGGGAAAGGTACGCGCCAGCCTTCTCCTCGTGAGTTGTACGCGTGGCCATGAGATGCTCACCATCAGATACATCATTCCCTAAGCGAGCACACGAGACAATACCATGTGCCGCCTCATTGTCTCATGCTGCTTAGCCTGCCTAGCCTGAATACTTAACTTTCTTTGGTGGAATGATTCATCCTGTTAACACCAGTGAAATAAACAGTGTAATAATTATCATTGTAATGATGTTAATGATGTTGCGGGAATGGTAATTAAAAGAAAATTGAATGATTATCTTGTTTATTACATATTTTATAATAATAGTGATGAAATTAAGAATATGAAATTATTTGGAATTAATAAAATGATTGACTTAAGTATTTCTGTCGATGACCAAAAATACCTCTATTCTGAATTTTGTTTTGTGCCGAAGTTCTGATTATCTAGAGCAGTGGTTCTCAAACTCTTTTGGCTCACGGACCCCTTTTCATACGTAACTTGCCCACGGAACCTTGTGTGAAAAAACTACATAAATGCATAATTGAAAAATTTTTCTTTGATGTCTTGAATGGTAAATGGTTACGTAATAATGAAATCTAATTCATTGTGTTGAAGAGTACTTGTTGAAATTATAACTTGTTTTAAAATACAAAAAAAAAATATTGTCTTGGATGAACCTGATGGAATGTTATAAGAGTATTTATGTCCGATTCAATATTTGTGAGTAGTAACCGTAAATCCCCACGAGTATTAATTTCTAGTCGGTTTTTTTTTTGTGATGAGACTCATAACGGCACTGAATCCTCATTCTACCAAATAGGAAGACGGAAAAGCAATCAACAGCTTCTGTACAATAACCCATAATGCTGGATATAAAATTAGGACCTGTTTTTGTAACCAGAAGTTCTCGTTGTTTAAACAATGGTTTCAGCTCCTCGTTTGTGGATAATTTAATAAGTTGCTCCTGTATTAGTATATCTTCATCTGTATTGGTGCTCTGAGTTTGACTACTGGGAAAAGGATTCATCGCCCAGTCGGGAATATTCAAGTGAAGAATGTCTTCAAATCTTTGATTGAGGTCCGAATGAAGCGCCGTTAAGTGTTGACAATAAGCAAACAAATCTTCTATTTTGTAATTTTGAAATATTTGGAAACTGAAAACATTATTCTCTTCCTAAGTTTTGTTCGTACAGCAAAAGTTTCGCAACAAACGCAGATATTACACTTTTGATTAAATTTAATGTGTCACCTTGCATCACCTTAAATCTGGCAAATAAATCAGTCATATAAGCGATGTCATTTTTTGCGATAATTAAATTGTGCCGCAAATCATTATCTTTACTCTCCAGGAATTCCAACACTGGATCAAAGAGCGAATAGAAGCGATGCCAACATGCACCTTTAGATAACCAACGTACTTCTTTCTCTGTTAAGTACTAAACGATTCTAGACATCATCATTTTCCAAACAAAGTTAGCAAATAAACTCTCATTTAAGGCATTCCATTTGATTTTATTAACTGCTCTAATAACCTAAGCTAGTGATTCATGCAAAAGTTCACTAAGGTTTTTTGCGACTAAATGATGTCGATGAATGACACAATGTACCGATAATACATTCAGTACAGCTTGTTTTAAATATGTCTAAAAGCCTCGATGTCGTTCTACCATTGTCGGAGCACCATCAGTAGCACCGGAGATGGAAAAATCTGTTTAATTCAGTAAATAACGTTTCACCTTTCGTATCAATTTCCAAACATTCGGCAAATTATCACATACCCTTAGGCACTTTTCTCGCGTACCTTCAGAAGGTGCCATAAGAAAGTGATGTTAATGCTACTGATAATTTTCGTCCAATATCTCCAACGAAGTTCAACGAAGTTGAATTCTGTTGAATGACTTTATACAAACTATAAATCAATTATTCTAAAATTATCAATATGGATTTCGCAGGGAATGATTCACTGGGGGTGCAATTAGTGCCCTTCCAAAGGGAATTTATGTAGGTTTCGAATCTGAAAACCACTGTGGTTCGATGTTCGTGGGTTTGTTGAACGCATTCATCTCTCTTGCAAAAGTTGGACTAGTACAATTTTACTCCATCTAATTCTTTTTATCTAATAGAAAATAATCGATTTACTTCAGTGGAAAGTTGTCAAATGAGACTTTTGCAGCCAAGGTCAATTTTTAGTGTTACAAATGAAGTACTTCCGCAGAGCTGAAATAGCTCTACTAATATATTATATGTTGATGGTGCGATACTTCTTAGCTCAGCATAACGCTATTATTAAAATTAATCTTGCTTCTAAAGCTGCATATAACTCGGAACTGAGACAAACGTAACACTATCAGTAAAGTTTTTAAAAGTATATACAGGGTGTTCCAAAAGAAAGTTTATATTTCAATTCGGAGCATTCTGTGGATATGTTAGACAACTTCTTGGTGCCTGAATTGCGAAATTTTCCTGGCCATAACCAAAAAAAAAACAGGTGTTCCATCAGGATGAAGTAACGTCACACACGTCCAATACGTCTCTGCCAGGAGTTCGTAAAATTTTCCCTAACAAATGGGCATATGGTCTTCTTTCTGTCGGATTATCTCAAATCTAAAGTTTACGCCAATAGACCAACTTCTCTGGGGCATTTGAAAGAAAAAATCCATCACGAAATGGTAGCGATCATAGAATCTACCTGTTGAGCCATCATTTTAGTGTTAGAATAAATGAGTGGTGTAACCAGGAATTTATACAATATTGTTTAAGAAATAAATTCCAAATTGTATATTTAGTTTATTAAATAACAAACGTATTTTCGATAGATGGCTTATTTTTTTAATTGGTTTACTAAACATAATCTTTTGGGACACCCTATAAATACGGTCTGCCAAAAAATGCCCTTAAATTTGCATATTATTTCTGAGCGAGTCCCATCTTACGTATAAAATTATGAGGTCACTCTAGTTATACGAGGTGTTTATTAAACATACACCAAAATATCAAGAGGTTATTCCCTATATCTTCGAACCAAGGAGGGTTTTCAAAAATTGTCAAACGATAAAATATTCTTAGAATAGTCCAGGGATTTTTGCGGTAGTTTTAATAAACACCCTTTGTAAAGAGCCTATTTTCTCTGCAACGTAGAGCTATTCATGTGCTTGTACCTAATGACTAGTAGAATTGCAAACATCTTCATCGTTCATGTGCCTTGTCCGATCCTCCTGACGTTTCACCTGCGGATCTTATACCAGTCCAATTACGAATGTTCCTCAACCACTATTGCTGCTTCTTGTCAGGTCTTCTGCGTCCTTCAATCTTACATATAATTATTCGTTAGAGTAGCTAGTATTTTTCGCCCTTTAGTAGGTTATTTTAGATATGATTGCAGTTAGCACTTGTCTTTCAGTTTTGGCTCTTTAAAGTACTTCAGTGTTTGTTACGTGATCTACCCATGGCATACGTAGCATCCTTCTATGCAGACTCATCTGTATGCCAAATGTTGACCAAATATAGCACTTAATTAATGTTTGTCGAAACTTTAGATTAAAATTATCAACACAGAGAGATTATCTCATTTTATTAAATGACGCACATGCTAGTTCTATGCGCCTGTTGATCTCAATGTCTGAATCTAGGTTTTTGTGTAATTTTATTCCCAAGGTATTTAAAGTATTTAAAAAAATCAATATGGAGCTAAGGCAAAGATTGACATCTTATTATGCGGCTGAATACCATGAATTTGGTGTTAGTGGTATTTATCTTTAGACCGTACCTTTCAGCAGCTGTGTCGATTCTGTTTAGGAGTAGCTGAAACTCTTCTAGACTATCGGCCAGTATGACATCATATGCATATCTTATAGTTGCTCCGATTGGAGGTATTCCTTCAAGTGCATCTTTGAGAATTCGATCGGAATAGAGATTAAATAAGATCGACGAGAGGATACATTCTTGTCGGGCTCCTTTATGTATGTTGGTGTTTCCTGTTTTGTCATTGCCTAAGCGAATGTTAGCTTTCTGTTCCCAACACAAATTTTATATAATTCCTATTAATTTCTCATGGTTTATTCGCCCAAATGCTTTCTCGTAGTTTAAGAATTCTGCATATAAATCTTTATTTTGATCATTAACATTTTTGCAATTAGACTAAACAGTGCCAAATTATGATGGGTCTATGTTTACTCATATTTCCTCCTAATTCTAACTTATATGATGCGTGGGAATTTTGGGACATTAAACTAATTACCCGTTAAACGTTGCTTTAAGCCAATCTGTTGGAATTACCATATATCGTATAATAACTTTACAATCATTCTTTCATTTATTAGTTTTAGTACCTCTATCGGTAGTCCGTCTGGACCAATCGCTTTCTTATTTTTAGAAACTAAGATGCGTGTATAACTTTAGCTTTTAATATCTCAGGCTCTTCTTGTTCTTCCGACACTATGATATCTACTATGATGTCTGCAAAAGATTCTGTGATATATGTTTCCCATGTTGTCCTGATTTCTGCATCATTTGGAATCGGTTTTTTTTTTGTATATGTTCGACATTTTTCTTCTTTAACGGTGAACATAGAAATCATCGTGTAATTTGTTCAACTCCTCGATTTTCTTGCATTTCTCTTTTATCCATGCTTGTTTCGCTATTTGATTTCTTTCCTTATAAACTTTTGCAATACTTATACGTCTGAGGATGTTATTTTTTTCTCTTCTACGCTGTTCTATTAGGCATAAAATGTTTTCCGTCATCCATTTTCCTTTACCCTTTTGTGCCGTCCTGTGGGTTTTAAGATATAAACATGTTTCATAATTACTACTTTTGATATTATTTCAACTAGACTCTACGTTTTATTCATTGTTGTTTGCTAGACTTGTGAATTTATTGTTTATTTCTTCTTATACTAATTGTTTGATGTTACTATCTTGAAGTTTAGTTATATCAGAAGGTCTTGTTAAGGGTCTTTCTTTTGTAATTTGGAGGTTCAGTTTTATTTTAGTTATTAATGGATTATGGCATGAGCCAATATCAGCACCTGGGTAAGTTGTAATACTTTTTTATAGCATTGCCAAAGCGTTTGTTAATTACTAAATAGTCTTTTTGGTTCTGGATTGTTTGTTTATTATCCTAGTCATTATATTGAGCTGCTTATGTATATAATCTACGGTTGGGTAGTTTAAACCAGGTGTTGGTTATGATCATTTCGGTATTGTGGCAGAATTCGTAGACGATCACCTCTTTGGTTGGATTCGCCTAAGCCAACGTTTCCAACTTTTTATTGAGGAGAGAATACTTTTAGTCACCATATCCTTCAACGTGTGTGGGACTCGCACCCTAATTCAGTTGGGGGACCTACCCACTAAACTCTCCTCTTTCTCAAAATTGAAGAGGGATCGCTTGGGCATTACTTCTCTTCAGTCCTGTTTCTATTTTGTCCCTTTTTTTCAATTTTATCTCTGTTTCGGCCTTTTTCAGTTAGTATTTCTTCACTATTGCCTCTAGTGATGTGGTCCTATATGCCCCTGTTACTCGTATTGCTAGCTGCCGTTGTACTCCGCCCAGCCTGTTCCTATTTGTTTTGGCTTCCAGCGCGCTCTTCCAGATTTGCGCCCGGTATAGCATAATTGGTTCTATCACTGATGCTAGCATTATTTTTTGGTAGTTCCTGCCTTCCCATTTTTTGGCATTAGTTTATTTACGGCGTTCATCGCTTTCGTCACCTTGGTGTAGATGTATTTTAAGTGTGGGGGAAAGCTAAGTCTTTCGTCGAAAATAATTCCAAGATATTTAATTTCTCTTTTGGCCTTAATTTCTTCCCCATTCAACTTAATGGCGAAATCGCCATGTTTTTTTCTTTCAATTAGCATTACCATCACAGTTTTATTTGTGCACAGCTCTAGGTCTTTGCTCTCCATCCATGTCAAGATTTGCTCTATACTCTCTTCCATTTTTTCTTTTAACTTTTCTTCGGTTTGAGCCGTAGTCACCACTGCTACATCATCCGCATAGGTCACTTTGATGACATTAGGAAGCATCTCTTGTCTAAGGAGGTCATCGTACACTAGGTTCCATAGTATTGGCTCTAGTATCGATCCCTTTACGTCTGCTGCCATTACCTCTTCCTCTCCTGGCTCCAATTCTACCATTCGGTCTTTCAGGTACGGGACGTGTCATGTACGGCGAGATTCCTTTTTTGTTTACTGCTTTGACTATATTAATCCACGAGATTGAAATAAATGCGTTTCTAACATAAAGTGTTGCCAATGCACAGAAGTTTCTGGTTTTTTGAGTCTTTTCTTTTGATGCTTCTATGGTTGATCTTCCTTTCAGGAAGCCGTGCTGATTTTAAACAAAGTCCCCCTTATTCTCTATTTCCTTCAGTAGTCTGTTAGTTAGCATTCTCTCTAGAAGTATTCCAAATGTTTTCATCGTACATAACGGTCTATAGGCCTTTTCCAGAGTTTGGGTTTAAGTACCAGCCTTACAGTATTCCATTATTTGGGGCATTCTCTTGTGTTATTCATTACCTTGAGCACTAGTTCTGCCTCTTCCTCTACCACTTTCTTAACTACTTCTGGTAGGATTCCGTCTATTCCGGGTGCCTTCTTCATTTTCATTCAATTGGATGCATTTTTTAAACACAAAATAAAATATTGTAATATCAACGGAACACTTTTAGTTGTAGAATAACTTTATTCTACAGAAGACAGTCATTGACTGGTTCGATTTTTGTGTAGCGCTGTGGTACTATCTTTAATTAAACTAAACACAAACTTTGACCGCGAATATTTAAACATATATTATGTTATATATAACATAATGTTATATAGATTTCTTCTTTTCTATTTCCATTACTTCCGGCACATATCGTAATTTATTCACCACTGTAACCTAGTCCCCAACGTCGTTTTCCACTTCCTCGCAGACTTCCCGCCACTTCCTTTCTTTGCTTTGCTTAATCATTGTATTTAACTCCTTTTTGTTTTTTTTTTTGTATTCTGTATTTGCCTTTCTTTCTGCGGTTTTAGTCCTTGTGTATTTTCTGCGTTCCTGGATGCATCACCTCTTTGTTTGTGTTATGTCTGGTGTCCACCAATATACTGGTTTTCTGTTCGTGTTCGCGTATCTCTTAGGCCTTGTTGCAGCATTGCGTGATGACATCTATGAGTTGCTTGGCGCCTTGTACGTTTTAATTTTCTGCTTTCTCTTTGAGTGTCTCATTGTATTTGATTGTGTCGAATTTGTGTTGGTTCCATCCTCTTACTGTTGTCATGCCATCCTTGCGTATTTTCTTTGTGCTCATCCCATGTATTTCATAATGTAGGTATTTATGGAAGCTAAGTGATTCATTTTCCAAGACCTTCCAGTTTTTAATTTGACCCGCTAGTCTCTCTAAACTAAAGGCTACATCTATTCATGATGGTTGTGACCGTTACTAGGTGGTAATCCATATTTAAACACATATTGAAACACTTACTATGTTTTTACCACAATTAATTTATTGTAATATGGTTTACATATATACAAAAATCACGACTTAAGTTTCGACCTGTTACAGTCATTATCAAGTGAGTACAAAATTGCTGAGG
>CAXAKX010000119.1:0-28226 GCA_963969525.1 Ontholestes murinus | reverse complement strand
CACAGAAAAAATTTTAAAAAGCGCAGATCGGGAGATCTAGGTGGCCCTGGGATTTGTTTATTTCTTCCCACTTATTAGTTAGGAAAATATATGGACCGAGAATTATTAATCCAAACACACCTTAATCCATGGTGTGTTTGGACCCAAAATTTAATTTGTAGTTTTCTATGTGAAACTTCTCGTGGATTCTCTTGTGTTCATCTATGTTCATTGTGGCGATTAAAGATACCACAATTAGTGAATCGCGATTCATCTGTTCATAATATTTTTGTAAGAAACGTATTATCCTCTTGACAAATGGGTTTATACCACATACAGAAGGCCATGTGATAATTACAAAATTATTATTCTTATGCTGGTTTTTCATTTTTGTTTAACTTTGTAGAACTAATAATTATAATATTGCTATTATTATAAACAACTTCAAATGTTTTACTTTCATCTTTTTCATGGCTACCCATTCTTTATTTATAATAAAACTTAAAATGACTATAACTTACTTATTTTTAGAAATAACTATGTCATATGTCATATTGGATTAAAGAGAAAAAAATTACCTTTTTAATGAGGTCATAGCCAACTATGGTTCCCATTTAAAAAATGTAAGTTTGAGTCATATCTCGGAAAATAATGGCGATAAAAAATTTCTGATTATTTTTTTATTAATCTACATAAAATTATCTAAAACTTTGTCCTTTACAGTTTTTTTCTATCTGTTATAATAACCGAGATATATTGATTTGAAAAAATTGACACTTTTTACTTTTTTCAAAATATCTAGTTACCCTTGACTTTTTGAAAACTTTGAAAATGGAATTTTATTCGTCTCGTAAATCTACACTTTCTTCCCCATTTAACCGTTTCTCTTTTTTTTATAGTTTCCGAGATCCCCACAGAGAACATCGAAAAAAACCCACCCTGTATATATATATATATATAATATATATATATATATATATATATATATATATATATATATTAAGATGTTTAGTATGTATTCTAAGGACAAAACTTATTAATTTCGCCGAGAACATGGATAAATTGTTATTGTATTCAATTTACACATCAAAATATCTGTAGAAACAATGGAACAACGACCATATTTGATATTATTTTAATAAAATCATTATCACTTTAGCCTTCAAGCTTAGCACCGAGTACTTGATCATTTTGGAAGATTGCAACACTGAAGAGTTAGTTTTGGTAATAAATTGTGTATGCAATTTGTATATGATAATAATATAACGGTTTCCTATAATATACCGCTTAGCTATTTTTAGTATTCTAGAAGTTTCTATGACAAAGATGCCGTAAATGGCAATATAAATTTATATTTATTTATATATCCAAATTATTTCTTAAAAATGGTACATCATTTTTACCATAATTGTATCAAAATAGTCTGAAAAAATGGAGTTTCGGATAAATAATTCATAGAGTGTGTGCTTATAGTATTCATTTACAGTAGTGCAAAGTAGGTAAAACTGATTCCTGGGGCCAAAATATGATGATTTAACACAATATTCAAAAGTTTACGGTTAAGCATATTTTTCTTAGTCTTCAAGGTTAATAACAATTGAATGCTTTGTTCGATTTAAATGATATTTATTATAAATAATAATCATAATATAACACATCATTTCAGTTATAATGGCCATTATTAGTTGTCAAGAAGTATAAAAAATAGTACTAGTTCCACCAAATAAAATTAAAATATTTTTTTATTGTTGCATCCAATAAAAACTAACTGAAATACTACTTGAAAGAATATTTAATTTAATTAATAATTTATGATATATTGTACGGTTTTCCTACAAAAAATAAAATTTATTTTTTATTTGGTTAAAGCAAAAGTTTTACATGGAATCGAAAATACATGTTTTTCGATGCCGTAGTTGTTTAAGAAAATGTAAATTATGTATAAGAATAATTACCAGATGTCTTTTTATAATTAATTGTTACCTTTATTAGAGTTCATTAATATTCATATTTGAAGCAAACCGATATCTTGCTTGTATTAATATTTTGTGAAGAAAATTCTTTGAAAAATGTTAGATGTTGTTTTGATGTTCTTTTTAATTGATTTTATTTATTCAATTGAGTAAGTTGATTTATTTATTAAATTAGTGCATAATGAGCAAACCATATTTAAATTTTATTTTTTGTGGGAAAAGCGTACAATATATCAAATATTATTAAATAAAATGGTCTTTCAAGTAGATTTTTGTTTAGTTTTTTAATGCCCCATAAAAAAATATATTAGTTTTTGGTGGTACTAGTGTTTTTTATACTTGTCAATCAATAATTTCCACATCTGATATGGTATGTTATTTGATGATAATTATCAATAATAAATCTAATTTAAATCAAATAAAGCATTCAATTGTTTTTGACAGAAGTAAATTTTGGGCTTAACACTAAAGTTTTGGATATAGTTATGTTGTGTTAAATCATCATCTTTTGGCCCCAGAAATATGTGGTCCAGCCATTTCGTCTTATTAACGGGATACCTTGCATATCAAAAATTTAGTTCAGTGTGAGTTTTACTATAAACTTATAGTAAATTATTTTGAGATTGTACTCAATACTTACACTATTTTATGACTTAAATTTTTCCTTGACATGAGTACTGTTAAATTTATTTATACAACTTTTCAAAAAAACAGTTTAAAACTTTATGACAAAGAAAGGGTTTTAGTGGAGGAACATATTTAATTGTGAAAGCCACCCGTGTTTATTTTGTCCAAAATTTTATGTGTTTTTATTTTTATTAATTTGTTTATATGTATAATTCGAGAAAGGAGGCCATAGATAAATAAGTAAATAAATAATATAGGACTTATACATGTTATAACTAAATTTACACTCAACTATTTATAATGAGTTTCAAAATGATATACCCTATATTGCTGTTTACATGATAAATTACCAGGCATTAATGGTCGCAACTATTATGATTGAATTAAAATCATGTTTGTTTTTTTAAACAATAATTTTAAAATATGATATAGAAAATATTTTTTGTCCAGAACAATATTAATTCTGTATATAAAAATTGTTATCTTTAATATAATTTTCTAAACTATAGTCTATTACAATTTTTACAATTTGTAAAATAAAAAAGTTTGTTTCTGAGTACATAAATTTATTGTTGAAAACATTTGAAGAACATTCTCCTTTCGGCTAAAATTTAAGTATTTTTTTCAATTTTAAATGAGATATTTTATTAGAAAGGAATACAAAGATGTAAAATAAAATAAAATAATAAATATGGATAACTCAAAACCAAACGTATTTTATTTTATAAAATAACATTCATAAAATTAATGTATTGATTGCGGAACATTATAAAATTTTTACTTACATAACTTGGCAAAAAGCTTTATTTTCTCAAATGAGATCTATATAATAAATTAATGCAGTTTTTTGTTAGCAATTAAATTGAGACCTACAAAACAGTTCATATATATTTGTAAAAATAAATTACACATTTTTATGTGCAGTTTCCGTTTCAAAGCAACCATGTTTTATAATTCCAATTAGATCCATGACGTAACGTTGAGAACGTTAAAGAAAATAGAATGTTAAAAGTACTTGGAAATATCACAGCGCACGATCTTTTCGCTAGTTTAATCCGATAATTTCCCTCCATTCAACCGTTTTTATTACAGGATTTACTCTCTTACGTAACGAAATATATAATTTTGTATACAACTTAAGGAAACTAGCAGATTATAATCTAACTTTTCTGAGGTATCAATGACTTAATATAATCACGTTTTGCAATTGGAGACATTTTTTGTTCTAATTTACTTGTAAAAGTATTGCCTCGAGTGCAGTGTCCTTTAGTCCGTTCCGAATGACATAAATGCAGTATTACCAATCTACGGTTAGCGAACCAGAAACAGATAACAAGCCGACCGATCAGAAAATCGTATGTACGTACATATTTCATCATGTGAATGGTTTTCTGAGGTAAGAGAGGCCAGTATGAGGTTGGCTAGACGGCTCGGCGTTCTCCGACTTGTTATATAATCGTCTGTCTGTGAATGTTTCTGTTGTTTTAATTTTGCGTAGGATATCTATCGTAGTTTTGGTTATGTAAATGAACAGTGTTCTGTTAAAGATTCTATTAATTAAAAAATATAATATTTTTATAAGATAATAAGAGTAAGAATTAGTGTGATTTATTGTTTTATAATCATAAACAATCATCAGCTAAGAGTTGTAACAGTTATGAAATGGTCTCGAATTAAATGCAATTTTATAATGTAATAGTATTTATGAACTAACTAAAAGATGCAAAATAAATATGTGAACATAGACAATATAATAGATTTTCTAAGATATTTTGTTTTGAGTTACGTAAAGATTAATTTAATTATATTAAACAATTAGTAATCCTTTTTCTTCACTGCTTTATTTAAAACGCTAAAAATACATTTCGTCCTCTATGTCGGCAATTTCAATAGCTGTATCACAGCTTTAGTAAGAAAAAGTCTTAGTGGACGAAATGTACATTTAGCCTTTTAAATAAACGAGTGAAAAAAAGTTTCGCTCCTGCCATACTTGGTACTTATGTATAGCAGGGGTGAATCTTTTAATATTTTTCTTCCGTACATAATATTCTAATAGTTATAGAAATGTTTCATACTCAATTTTAGTATTTTAACTAACATTATATTAGAAGAAACATCCAAGGATTTTTCCTCCGAGATGTTTCGTTTTGGCAGTAAGTAGTAGTTAGCTATAAAAAATATTTGATTACAACTATGACTCAAAATGCATATTTACTATTTATTTTTGATAAAATAAAGTAAATTGCTGTTTCTCTTAATAACATCCATAAAACAATAATATATGAAAGCTGGTTGTATCATACATTATTGTTCTACTTATTTTTTAAATCCTCTATTTCTCAACTTTAGTTTGATGTATGGATAAAATTGTTTACATTTTTATATGAAGAAAAAAATCTCCTTGCGGATGAATAAACAATATATATATATATATATATATATATATATATATAATGCAATTTGAAAAGAAAAGTTGATCGTCTTTTATCAAAAACTGGATACAAGAAAAAAATATCAGTTCAGATCATATTAAAGCCTTTTAAAAATGATTTAATTTGATGTTTTATTTATTAAAATCGGATAAAAAATAAGCGAGATACAGCACCAAAGGTTTTTCGTCAGTCTGTATATCGGTGAAAATAATTTTAGTTTTGAATTATTTATTTATTCACTAATTATAATTCCTATTGTAGGAACTCTTTCATAACATGCATGGTTGGTAGTTATGATGTAAATAAATAAATACACGAGAAAAAATGTTTACTTTTATGTCCAACATTGGATTGAGACAAACATCCTTTTTTCCGCATAAGCCGATAATATATGATTCATAAAATTTTAAATTATTTATATATAGTTTATAATTCTTCCCCCATTTTACCATTCAATAAATCCTAACCTTTCCCATCAATCTTGCAAGCTTATCTAGTGATATTGTTTATTTTTTAGGACCATTGTTGGTTATTGGTTTAATAAATTTATTGAAATATTTTAGTTTCATTGATATTTTTTATGATTTTTCCATACAATTTACATACGGTAATGCATTTTGTCAGTACTACCAATGAAATAGTCATGATTATTCATACAAACATAACACTACCGCAATAAACTATTCAGAATTTCATTTAATATATGCATGCCATGTGATAGTAAACAGTTACAGACAACAGTTTAATTGTCATCAGTTTACTTAAATATGCAAATTAGAAAATGCTAAACTTATAGTTTACAATTATGGAAATTTATTACTTCTATGCATAATTACATAACAGAAAAATGTAAACATTGTAGATAAGCTCTATTGAATTATTCCATCTTGTGTAACTGTAAGTCACTTAACGTATTATAATTTCAACAAAAAATTGAACATCATAATAAATACGTTACATATTCTACATTCCTAGCCATTATCATTCTTTTATCGTATGTAACATATTAAAATTTAAAATTAATAACATTTTTGATATATTATCAATGCTTATTGTGTATGGAGATATTAATTTCTAATCTTTTGTTACAAAGTGATCTCTTTCGTATTTTATTAAAAAGTTTGATTTATAAACAGTTTCTCGATGAACATAATAAATAATAAGTTTAACTATTAACTTACATTTAACCACCCTCTCATTATTTGTGATCACTTAAAATTGTATTAAAACTAGATTCTTTGCATATTCACTAAATGGAATAAGTTCGCCATTTAAGGAAAATTTTAATATATCTGACATATATGTTTTTTATAATTAAGTATTGATTTTATTAAGTTTTAATTTTTTTGGTCAATAAAATATATTAAAATCCTTTAATTGATTAATGGTTGAGTCGTTAACTTCGTGATACATTTTGGATAATTAAACAAAAACGTTTACTTTGTTAATATCACACTTTTATATAAATAATAAATAAATATAAAGTGTGATATTAACAAAGTAAACGTTTTTGTTTGAAATCCTTTAGTTTGCTGTAGAAAATTAACTAATAATTTAAAAATTGGAAAACATTACGTGAATCTATAACAATGAGTCTTACTAAGACTACAAAACAAAAAATAATGTAATCTATCACATTTAGACATTGAAATAAAACAGCACAGTTGGTAAGGTTTCACATTTATTGTTGAACACTGCAACATGTTTCGCCACACAGTGGCTTCATCAGGCAGATAAATATTGATGAATACTGCCTGATGAAGCCACTGTGTGGCGAAACATGTTGCAGTGTTCAACAATAAATGTGAAACCCTCCCAACTGTGTTGTTTTATTTCAATGTGTTATGGAGTTTTATCATGTATCCACCTCGTCAATTCAATATCTATCACATTATTGAATGTTAAATACTAAAGGTTTTGTAAGTGAACTAGTATTTCGTATCTTTTGCTAAGTACACTATAAACTTATTGGGCACAGATCTATCATTATGTGTCTTAAATTGGAAATACGAAAGTTGCTACTTATGTATTGAGAGTAAAAAGAATAAACAAATTTAATTAAAAATTATTTTTGCGTGCTTGCCGCTCTAAAACGTGCGCTTTGAAGGCCTTAGCCGCTTCTTCGGGGGATGAAAATCGTTGTCCACGCAGTTTATCTATACTATCTATGCCAAGTCGGAGCTGTAAGGTGGAGGACCTATCAATTCGATCTTTTGTGTGTCCAAATACTCGTTTGTTGCTTGTAATGTGTGTGAACTCACATTGCAGTTATGCAGAATGATTCATCGTTATTGATTGATTTCTCTCAAATTGCCGAATACAATACCACGTTAAAATAACGGTCTTTAGATTTTGGAGAGCCACAGTTGCTACATAACCAGTTTTTGTGAAGAAACGTGACAAGGCTTTTGAATTCCATCCAAAAAGAAGCCTTCCAGGATATATATATATATATATATATATATATATATATATATATATATATATATATATATATATATATATATATATATAGCGCATAGTTATATGAGGTGACTATTTTGAAGGACAGTAAGGTAACTTTCGTTAATATTTCATCGACGTTAATGTTACAGGACTATTCACCGAAATTTATAGTCTGGAAAAAAAACTTAAGTTAATTAAATTTGGTGATAACAAATATGTATTTATAATGAATAAAAAAACTTATTGAGTTTTATAATACTGTTTTCAACATGTATAAGAATTAAAGATAAATTATGATCTATTAAGACGGCAAACCATTCTCTCAATGTTCTTCATTTTATAAGAAAAACTTTTCTGAATAAAAAAATAGCGCATTTATTAATTATTTTTAGTAAATATAAAATGTTGACCGAAATTTCACTATAAAGAGTTTTTAACTATATAAAGAATTACATATTAGAAACGATTTTATTAATCATTTGAAAGTTTAAATACATAGCATGTGCATAATGTACATACTGTACACATTACATATGTATGTACAGGGCTAAATAGTACATACGAAATAAAAAGAACACATAATACAACATCTGTTAATACACACATGCATATGTACATTTATAATTTGTATAGTCTTGAGAAATTGCTAAATAACATACCTATTATGTACTAGGAAAAATAATCAGATATTTTCTTTTGAAAATTACTTGTCAAAAATAATTGTTGCTCAACAAAATTCTCGCATTTAATGGCCAAAATCTCAATAAATGTATAAAAATTTATATCAAATTCCGGTAAAAATTAAATTATTATATAGTGTTTCTATTCTACAGAATCACTGTATGCAGGGCTTTTTACATGTAATTTCATTAAAATATTCTAGGGCTTGAAAAAATTTCATATAGTTTTTCACTATATAGAGTTTCACTATAAACAATGTCGACTATAATTTATTTCAACTGCACTAAAAGAGTGTTGATGTTTTTTTATAGCATTTTAGTAATTATTATAAATTTAATGTATTTAATTTAATGGACCAATTACACTGAGATGGAACCCCTAATTATTTAGAATAACAAACTGCTATCAAGCAGGGTGTAAGCATTTCACAAATGATTCTAAAGCAGCTATTGGAAGAAATTTATATTTTAATTATTCAAAATAAAAAAAATCTTCTATTGAATATAAATGTAATTTTCAATATATAATTTAAAAACATCGACATATCGATTAGAATCATAAACTGAACAGAAACATGCCAAACGTAAAGTTGGATAAAATAAATAAATAAAGGTAAATAACAGCCTCGTCTATTAAATAAATACCAAGTTCACTTCTGAAGATGTTAGGCGATGTTAATACAATTAATTTTATAAACCAAAAAACAGGATTTTGTTGCTTCGAATGGTAATTTCTAAAACTACTTTTGCCCTAATATTTTTGAAAGTATCTATGATAGCGAGTAATTTAGATAATTCCTGATGTGCTTTTGAACTTTGATGAATTTCAACAAAAAATTCAAGAAGAATAATTCCTACGATGTAGATTACAAAAGTTTATAAATTTGGGAAGCTGAAAGGAAATATATGTTCTTATTCAAAACTCGTTGATGGAACTTTATTTGATTGGACTAAAAAAGGCTTTGTCTATGTTATCACTGAAAGCATTATTTACAATATTTACTTATAAAAATGTAAATTTGTATTTGTTAGGAATTGGTTGTTCCTGAGGGTTGGATAGTCGACAAATTTCTAAACGAATGCCTTTAGAAAATATTCGAGTGTAATTGATTGAGGTGCGTTTTTGGAAAAACGATATAATTGTTGGTATTCGAAATCCTGGTATTGTGATATATTGTTAAGATCATCTTCGGACGTTACATACCGGACTGTTTACTATTTGTTGTTACGTATTTACTGTAACGTTATGATGATGAATTAAAAGGACCTGCATTTCGTTGGTGGAAAATCTGGTGAGATACCGGCACAGCTCGGTTGTCATACAATGATTAATTTTTGTCAAGTCTGTACCTAAATTTGTATTCAATTGCTTCTGTTTATTTATGTTACATAAAGATAATGTTGCAGCAATGCTCGGAAAAATAATTTTTCTCGTTAATAATTTTTTCAACAATTATACTGTTAAAATGTGATGAATGTCAGCTATAAGTTATATAATTCAATTCCCAGGAACGTTTTACTAAGCAGGGTTGTTATTTTAACTGGTATCTGGTAAGTCTTACATAAATATAAGACATCACTACTATGCTGACAGTAAATTTTTTTTTTCATTAATTCTTTCACTTAAATTAATAATTTTTCACTTTTTAACTTATACTGAAATCGTTTATTAAACTGATAAATTATTATTTTTATAATTATTCGTTAAAATGCCAAGATTAAACTTTTTAACTTATACTGAAATCGTTTATTAAACTCGTCCTAAAAATAAAAATACAGGCTATATTTCGATTTTATTGATATGAATATATTTAGCGAAAACATGCATGTAGATTGACATTACACAAGGTGGCGCAAAAGTAATGTCATAGTTTGAATTGGCCGCCATTTTTGCAGATGGCGCCAAATGGCAGTGTACTTTGATATTTATGATGTAGGTATATAGTGAATTAGTTGTCAATAATCCATGGAGCGATACACATGATCACTTCGTATCAAAAATCATAATGAACGACGAAGTCTATTTCCACTTAAGTGGTTATGTAAGAAACAAAATTTGCCTTTCTGGGGCACATAGAATCCACATGTAACGCAAGAAGATCCATTGCATTCCCTCAAATTGACTGTTTGGTGCGGCATTTGCAGTTTGCATTTGCATTTGCTTTTTTTGAAGACGCCGATGGCGCCGCCGTAACCGTAAATGGCGAGTGTTACAGGTAGATGCTAAACGAGTTTGAGTTGCTGCATTGGGTCTCGATCATTGTTAGTTTTAACAGGATGAAGAAACCGCTCACACAGCTCGGGTAACTATTTAGATTTTGAGACACCAATTTCCAGGTTGAGTGATATCCCGTTTTGGAGATTTCAACTGGCCGTCCAGATCACCAGATCTAACTGCACCAGACTTCTTCCTCCGGGGCTTTTTAAAATTTCGCATTTACTACAGCAAACTAAAAACCTTTGAATACTAATAGCTAATAATAAAGAAGAAATCGCCAATTTGGAGCCAGATGTTTTGCAAGCAACAATTCAAAATGCAGTAAAACGAGCGCAATTATGCAGCAACTTGGGAGGTATTTGAGCGATATAATATTTTCCAAGTAATATAACCATTAATATACTTTCAAATAAACTTTTGATGAAAACAGAGCTCTTTTTTCATTTATAACAAAATGGCAGTTAATTCAAACTATGACATTACTTTTGCGCCAGCTTGTATTATAAATTTTGTGATGCGAATAAAAAAAACTTTAACAGCCGTACTTATAGTCGCGAATTAATTCTCGAACAGAAAAATCCTGAATTATTTTTAGTGACATTTAATTATTACTAGTTTTACGTTGGCACGATACGGGAACTTTTTAGTGACATTTAATTATTACTGGTTTTACGTTGGCTCGATACGTGAACTTTTTAGTGACATTTAATTATTACTGGTTTTACGTTGGCAGAATTGTCATGTTCTGTCAGTTGAAGAGCGCCATTTATTAAATTACCAATATAGTAAGTACAATTAATACTTATTTTTAATGGAAATGGTACATAATAATGGTAATTCATTTTACAGAAATGGATAAAGGTAAAATTATAATAACAATATATTAACTATAATGAATTATAAAAATATCTGTTGACAAGTAAGAAATTGACAGTTCGCGAATAATCTCGAAATAATCTTGCGTCGCGCGGGATTATTGAATTGACGTTTATTTTTAAAAATAATCCGAAATAAAGGAATAATCCTTAAACTCGAATTAATTCGCGACTATTAGTACGGCTGTAAGTGTGCCAAAAATGTTTAAACATTAAAACTTGTAACCAAGGTAAAATATAAATTGCATTTTGTATTTAGTCCATAGTCATATATATTTTTTTTACTTAATGTGTGAAAATGGTCCTATATTATTTAACTAAATTATGTTACACTAGACATTTACATAATATGAGTTAAATTTAAATTAATAAGTTAAAAATACGAAAATATTTCGTGAATCTACAACAATGAGTCTTAATAAATTAATATTTGAAACAACAACTTCTCTGGCTAATATCTCGATAGACATTGAATAATAAAAAATTAATTTGCGTGTTACAAATAGTACAACTATCAAAGCAACACTAATCTGAATAAAATGATTTCTGTTGAATAAACTAATAAATGATAAAATGTACTTTAGATTGTTTAAAAGTGACTATAACATAAAAAAATATGAAAAAATTGAATTTAAACTGATTTCATTAAATTAAATAAGCAAAAGCAATTGAAAAAAATTATTTACTAAAATAAATATAATAAAATATGAATACAAGTAGCTGTTTCAAAAAATTACTTTGTTTTGTAGACTTAGTAAGACTCATTGTTGTAGATTCACGAAATGCTTTCGTATTTTTAAATTATTATTTAATTTTCTATAACGAACGATCTTAATACATTTTATTATTAAATTTAAATTGAAGGTCTTTCCGAAGTGGCAATTTTGTTTATTAACTATAAATTAGCTATTACTCCAGATAGAATTAGATGTGAAATTACCTAAAACAATGGCTATAAATTAAATTCCCCATACACATGCACTATTTCACCAGGGTAAAATGGTTGCAGACAATCAGTGGTACAAATTAAATAATTGAATCATAATTATTGCCTTAGTAAATAAATAACGAACTTTTAATTAGGAATCCTAATTAATTATTAATGAATTGTATCTGGTTTTATTGACAGCGTAGAAACTTGATGCTTTTAAAGAGTCTGGAATTGTTTATTGTTGTACATATATGACTTTCATAATAAAATCGATTGTATGAGAACTTTGCCAATTCTTTTTATTGCATCATATTGTATTCCGTAGTTTTTTTTAAAGCTCGCCATGTATGTTGCATATATTAAGAACCAATTTTTCCCACTAAAATCAAAATTGTATTAAAAATAGATTTAAACATATTATGATATGAAGGATAATGTAACTGCTAACAGTTACCTGAAATATTGTATATAGTAGTAACATATATTTATTGACAAATTTTGTACATATTTACATTGGAATAATGAAGAATTAATGAGGTGTTAATGTATTAATTTGTCAAAAGGCTATCGATCAGAGGTCTTTCTGCCTTGTTTTGTCCAGTCATATGGCGTCGTTAATGCGTAAAGGATGAAATGATAAAATGAAATCGAATATGGTTGAATTGGGATTTTTAAATTTAGGGTTAATATTAGGGTTTCTGGGAAGACAATATTGGGATAAGATATGGAAGTTGAAAGGATTTTTGGAGAATTTTTCTGATAGGAATCGAAGGCGTTCTAGGATAGGGATAACTAAAGTGGTATCATAGAGGAGCTGATTAGATGGATTGTGTAAAGGATTAAGAGGATGTCGGAGTTTGGTTAGGGTACGGAGGGATGCTCGCTCGCTAACTCCAATATTACGGGATGTTGGATTGCTGGGATTGGTATAGAGGACACAACCATAGTCAAGATGCTCGCTCGCTAACTCCAATATTACGGGATGTTGGATTGCTGGGATTGGTATAGAGGACACAACCATAGTCAAGAAGTGGACGGCAGATCATTTTGTATATTTTAACAGCTGTTTTTGTGTTAATACCACTGTTTTTATAAGTTAAACTTCTAAAGCATTTTGCTCTAGAAGTAATTTTACCTTCCATTATGGCTGTATGTTTATTAAAATTGATTTTTTGATCTATGGTTATGCCCAAGTACTTAACGGAAGCTGTGGGAGGGATCATGGTTTGAGAAATATGGACTTTGTAAGGTGCGTTATTGGTGCGATGATAATGAATTAGGAGCTGGGATTTGTGGGGATTGATTTTAATGCGTATTGAATATATTAATTTATTATGTTTAAAATTTAGTATGTAAATTAGTATAAGTGGACAATATTATTAAATTATAATTGTATTATATATTTAATATATAAGTAATAATTTTATGGAATTTTAAATGTTTCGTTATTAATACAATTTCATCAATACATTCATGTCCGTAAAACAATGTACAGTTGAATAATATAACTAAACTGCAAGTTGCTTTTATTACTGTGTTTCTCAACGTCCCGTTAATTCGCAATTCGGATTGTTTAAAACCGTCCTGGATTTCCTTTCGCTACTTTCAGCCATAGGTATTACACAATAAGCAGGTATGAATTACACGGGTGATTTTTAAAAAAATATTGAACCTTTCACTTTGATTCCCAAACGATGATGATTTTAAATGATAAATATAATACTTTAGTGTGGGGTCACTTGGATATATAAAATATAGAAAACGAAAAGGCAATTGATAAAATCATATGGATTATGAATACTTCAAGTTTTTATGTAAATGACTAAATATAATTATGCTATTAATTATTGTTTGTTGTTTTAAATAGTGTAAGATTTTTAAATAAATTTAATATTAAGTATCTATTACAATTCTTTTATAAGCATTAAGTATTTACATTTCATATTTTAATGTAATTATATTTCTGTATAATATATGTAACAATTTAAATATATTGCATTTAACCATTTGTATTTGTTTGTATTGAACCCGTTCCCATTATTAAACAATTAAAAAATATTGTCCATCGAATCTTTCTTAAAAATTATTTAATTAATTCTATTTTTATTAATCTTAGAATTACATTTAATTTTTTGTCGGTAAACCGTACAAGATATCAAAACATATTAAAAGACAAAAAAAGGCACACGATAAAAGTTTCTTTCTTTCCTCGCTCGTGTTTTTAAACGCCAGTTCGTGCAATAAAGCATCACTTTTTACACTTGTACCTTAAATAACTATTAATGATGCTTATTTCAATTAGAAAACATCGGAAAAAATCCGATTTTAAGAGATTTCTTAATTTTAATAAAATTTTAATAAAATGACATCGGACAGACATGGACAAAAAAATAATTTGGGTAAAATAACCTCATACACGCCAGTGGTGGCGTATTCGGTTGCGGCCTCGGGCTAACGTGCAGCAACGTTGGTTCGGGTCAGCAGTTAGATGGGTGACCGGTACCATTCACCATGGTGCTTTAGAGTGACCGAGGCGATCCTCTCCTCGAATCACAAAATAAAACTCCTTTCTTGTCTTTTGGACGATTAAATAATACAATAATAATTGTAGTAATCATAACCACGATACATATAATATTGAATAAAATGATTGCCGTCTCTCGCACAAATTTTGAGTAACTTATTAGTGAGATTAAGTATTCTAATTTAAAAAAATATTATTTTAATAAAATCACAATACAAAATTTATATAAATACAGGTTATTATAAATTGTCTTTTACATTTAGGAAAATGAAGTATCTCTATTGCAATTTTGACAGTTGAGATCTAAGACTACTGCTTGTGTACTTAGTGACATACTAAACTAAAAGTGACGTATTTAAACTAAGAGGCAAAGTAAAGGCAGACTATTTAACATAGTTTGGAATGAGTCCAATAAAAATTTGAAAATCAACTACTTATTATTAATTAGATATACTTTTTTTTTAATAAATAACTTTATTCAAACAAGCGACGTCCTGTCCTGTTACTTTTTTGATTCTACAATAATTTATGTAAATGTTTATATATTAATAATCACTGAATAAAATAAATCACTCTCTTACCTTTAATTTGTAAAGTTTGTCGAAACTACGGCGAAATAACAATTTTAGATCAACATTAGTTCCGAAGCAAGCTAAGGAATCGAGCATGTTCCGTTTATACTATAGTGTGTAATTAAAACCCTGCAGGTTTGTATCTTTAAAGCAAAGTGCAATTTAAATAAAACTTGGAGCTTTTATAGAGTTTCTAGTTTATTAGAATTGGGTATTTACAGTTTTTGGTTTTTCTATTTTTTCTTCTAAATATGGAAATAAAACATTTTTTAATATTTTTGAGATACTATAAGATTCAAAATAAAACGAATAACTTTGTTTATATCATAAGGATTGTGGCGGCCGTTACTACGTGGTAATTCATGATAAACACTTAACTAACGCACTTACTATGTTTTAATGTCATTATCGAGTAAAGCAAATTAATGAAGGAGTTCTATTTATACTAATGTGTAGAGGGTTGGGGGTAATTATTGTCGGGTAGGTAAAAGGAAGTTGATTACGCATCGTTAACGGATTATAGATTTTTGAAAAGTGGCGTGTAAGTGTTTATCATGAATTACCACGTAGTAACGGTCGCCACAATCAGCGCAACAGATCAAACTTTATTACAATTACTACAAATTAATGAAGAACTATAGAACCACATCCCAGGACATATGGTTCAATTCTCAATGTTTACGACATCACGTAGTCCCAAGATATGTGAACATTAAAACTCGTTCCACCACATCAGCAGCGAAATCAGCCATCCAAGCAGCCCAACTCGCGTGGATAAGATCGGAAATTAGAAGTCCAAAATGGGTTCACTTAACAAAAAAAATGAAAAAAAATCGTGCTACGTTACATTTTTCTTAGTATCTCATTACCCAACGGGTTCAAAAAGCTTTACTTTGTGTTCATGCACATATATACCACTTGTAGTTTTTTTATGAATTCGTTTGAGTACTATAATAAATTATTTCATTTGAATAACCGACTGTCAGAATTTTATTAATAAAATATTCATTAAGTTAAAAATAATAAAGCGTAAAACTGCAACCACATACAATGGTTCAAACCTGTACCATTTGCTTTATATGAACATTAAAAAGTAGTTAGTTATTTATCAATATAAAATAAATAATAATTTAATAATAGTTGGAATTAAAATGTTTATGAAAAAAACCGTTATCTTACAATAATTAAGCAAAAATTAAAAGCAAATAGTTAAAACAACTACTCCTTGTACTAAAGCACCGCGGACATTGGATTACATAACTAAATCGCATTAAGTGCAAAGTTGACAATTCACAAATTTATTACGTAAGACTATCTCCAGAGACATATTTCGCTGTATTACAGCTCGTCAGTGAAGCTATGCTTTTATTACGTGGGTCCTTCCAAGTGAAGAATCTATTTTAACTTTTTTTTTTTTTAATAATAATAATAATAATAATAATAATTTCTAATTATAAGTATTTTTCGATTTTCAATACCTCTCAGTATGTAGTACGCCTTGTAATTAAAAAAAAAAACAAAAAATAAAAGCACTAACAAAGAAACAAAAACGTATAGCAAAATGAAAATATTAATTATTTAAGAAAATGTTCAAAATATCTATTGTTCCATATAAATTTAAATTCTTCTACGAAAAGAAATTTTAACCCTATTTAGCATTTGTAAATTGATTGTAGTAAAAGCGTTTCTTAATCCGTTCTTTCTTTCTCCTTGACATATCCGCACAAAAAGAAATCCATTGGATATATCTGGAGATCGCGCTGACCATCGCAATGCTCCATCCCTTCCTATCAACTTTTCACCGAATGTATTATTAAGCCCTTACAATACAATAACAATTTAAACAAGTACATCTCGAAGAGACCAAATAAACCATTATTTAGGAAATTTAAATAAACGTTGGAATTGAAAACACCATAAAAAAGGACAAATGAAACAAATACCCAATATGCCTGAGCATACATTAACCGACCATTTTTCTTGACTAAAACGGTGAAAGACGCATTTGTCCTAAGTAAGATTTTATATAATTACGGGTTTAATTCTTAATGTACTTAAATTCCGGTTGCAAGAAAATATTTTTAAATGATTTTTCCCTTGGATGACCTTCCCGTTCAGGATATCTTGAATTGTACACTGTACTTGTCAGCTACGGATTTCTAGAGTATTCTACAAGAATAAAAACCATATCAATAAATTCATTTTGAGAAAGGCATTGAAAATCAATGCGAATTAGTAGAAATCTCTCAAATTAAAAAAATCTATAATAGATAAATGTAAAATATCTTACCTCGTTAGAAAGCTAATTAAAATCTTTATTTCATGCATAAAACAGTTGGTAGTTTCATTTAAAAAATCAAGTTCCCCATGATTTATTTTTTTCATTATTTCATGATTGGTAACATTGCAAAGTCTCAGTTTTCTAAGTTTTGTGATAGTTGCGATATTCAATTTTTACCGAACGTCTACAATTTGTAAAATGGCCCATTGTGGCTAAACGAATTATTTAAGATATTATGCATGAAACAAAGTCACACTAAAATTGATCCAGGAATCCAATATGCAATAATATATAGGGGGTTCCATTTAAAATGATGCGACTTTAATATAAATAGTATTTATAACAATTGCAACTCAGTCGAAAATATTTTTAGGTTGTAGCCTGAAGGGTCCTCTACCATATCACGATAACTGATTTTAAAAATGGTGATGTGGCCATCATAGTACTTTCCCTATATTTTATTCGAAAACTAAGAGGTTTATGGAAAAAAGTTATTCCTAATAATTTGTTCACTTTTAATTCACTACAATTATTTGTTATATAAATTTCATATAACTCCAATAGTTTATTAGCAATCGGCAAAAAATGTTTTTTTTTCTCTTTTCTCGAAAATTAGGAATTTTATGAAAAATATATTTTAATAAAACATGTTCACTTTCTTATTTCCTTTAACTTTTGTCAGAAAAATTTTGTAATATTTTTCATATTTAAAAAAATATCGATACAAAACAAAAAACGGCCTCGAGTAAACACCCACTTCCGGTTTATGAATGTTCACCAAAAGCTTTTCAGATAGAGTTTTTAGCAATAAAACCTTAAAGTTTAAAGTTTCATCTCAATCGGACTATTCGTTTTTGAGGTACAACACCCACCGACAGACAGACACACACACACACACACACACACACACACACACACACACACACACATACACACAAACACAATTTTTTTTCCAGAAATCAGTGCAATGACTCAAAAATTTTGAAAAAAAAATCACGAAAACAATACTCCCCCTTTATATACTATATAGGGAAAGTAAAAATGTACGTTAATAAACCACAATTTGCCATCCCTACACTATTATGTCTGACGTAAATATTTACACAATATAAAAATTTATTAGTGAAATTATATGACCTTGATTTCTTAAATTTTATTTTCTATGAATTACAGGCTCATTAAAAACAAACACTTATCTTGCCACGTATATGGCTAGTTGGAATATATTAAAGAAGGATAAATATGATTATAAGGGACATTGAGAATAATAATATATATGAAAGTATTACTTAACAGGTGTATTCTTAGTCCAAAATGAAAGTTTTATTACTTAATGTGCACACTTGAGAAAATTTCTCTGAAATCACAACAAACCATACACAGACGTTCGCGTGCATTGCAAAAGTAGTCGACCAGCAAGTATTTCCTTAGTAGTCACTTCCCGATGTCACTGCTCCATTTTCACCAATTTGGCTTATGTTTTACTCTGAAATGAAGCACATTATAGCCGCTCTTCCAAGAAACTAATTGTCACCCGACACTTTCATTTTTGATACTATTACACAATACCTCCCGACGTATTTGTATGATACCCATACATATATTAAAAGTGATAATTTTGAAATACTAGTAGTTTCCTGCAAATCTCAGTTATTTAATTTCGGACAAAATAATATCAAAAAATGGTGATGTGGTCATCATAGTACTTTCCCTATATTTTACTCGAAAACTATGAGGTTTAGGCAAAAACACCATTCTTAATAATTTGTTCAATTTTGAATTCTCTGCAATTATTTCTTATATAAATTTCATGTAACTCCGACAATTGATTAGCAATTGGCAAAAAATGTCTAAATTTTCAGTTTTTATTTTTTTCTTAAGAGTTAAAATTTTTATTAAAAATATGTTTAAATAAAACTTGTTCAGTTTCTTATTCTCTTTAACTTTTGTTTGAACAGTTAAAAAAAAAATATGTTTAGAAAAATATCACCAAAAAACAAAAAAAAAACCTATCGAGTAAACATAAAGGTCTATGAATGTTTACCAAAAGCTTTTCAGTCATAGTACTTTCCCTATATTTTACTCGAAAACTATGAGGTTTACGCAAAAAAGTTATTCTTAATGATTTGTTCACCATTGAATTCTCTATAATTATTTTGTTTCTCAAAAGTTAAGAATTTTATGAAAAATATGTCCAACTAAAACTTGTTCAGTTTTTTATTACCTTTAACTTTTGTTTTATCCGTTTTTTTTTAAATTTTTCATATTTAGAAAAATAAAACGAAAAAACAAAAAAACGCCTCGAGTAAACATCCACTTCCGGTCTATGAATGTTTACCAAAACGATAAAACCTTAAGTTTGAAGTTTCATCTCAAACAGAATATTCGTTTTTGAGATACAGCGCCCACCGACAGACACATTTTTTTTTTCCAGAAATTAGTGTTTTGGGTTCAGGGGACCACAAAACGGATATTTCCGCAAAAAAAATTTTCAAAAAAAAATCACGAAAAAAAATAATCTCCCCATATACTACGTGTATAGGGAAAGTAAAAATGGTGATGTGACCATCATAGTACTTTCCCTATATTTTACTCGAAAACTATGAGGTTTATGCAAAAAACTGTTCGTAATAATTTGTTCAGTTTTGAATTCTCTACAATTATTTGTAATATAATTTTTATGTAACTCCAATAGTTTGTTAGCAATTGGCAAAAAATGTCAAAATTTTCAATTTTTTTTTTTCTCGAAAGTTAAAATTTTTATGAAAAACTTGTTCGAACAAAACCTGTTCAGTTTTTTATTTCCTATAACTTTTGTTGGAACCGTATTTTAAAATTTCCCATATTTAGAAAAATATCAGAAAAAAAACAAAAAAAACGCCTCGAGTAAACATCCACTTCCGGTTTATGAATGTTTACCAAAAGCTTTTCAGTTTCAGTTTTTGACGATAAAACCTTAAGTTTAAAGTTTCTTCTCAAACAGATAATTGGTTTTTAAGATACAGCGCCCACCGACACACACACACAGACACAAAAAAAAATTCTAGAAATTAGTGTTTTGGGTTCAGGGGACCCCAAAACGGATAATTCCGCAAAAAAAAAATTTCAAAAAAAAGTTACGAAAACAATACTCCCCCTATATACAGGGTGTCCCGTTAATGCGGGGAAATGGCTGGACCATAGATTCCTGAGGTCAAAATATGGCGATTTAACGCAACTTATCTATATCCAAAAATTTACGGTTAAGCCGGAATTTGTCTTCAAAGTTTAAATTTTTTTTATTTCTTTTGTTTATAACAATTGAACGCTTTATTTGGTTTGAATGAAATTTATTTTTAATAACTACCATATTATAATACATCATTTCAGTTATTATGAGTATTATTGGTTAACAAGAAGTATAAGAAACAGTGGTACCACCACTTAAAAACGAAAATATTTTTTTATTGGTGGATCGAATAAAAACTAAAAAATACAACTTGAAAGAACATTTAATTTAAAAACTTTTTCATCTCTTAATAATATTTGGTATCTTTTACGGTTTTTGCACAAAAAAATAAAATATATATTTTTTATCTAGGAAAAACAAAATTTAGTTTTTCATCGAATCGAAAATAAATGTTTTTCGTGGCCGTCTTTGTTTAAAAAATGTAAATTATGTATAATAATTATTATTTAGTGTCTTTTAACAATTAATTTTTAACTTTATTATAGTTCATAAATATTCATATTTGGAACAAACAGATATCTTGTTTGTATTAGGATTTTGCAAAGAAAATTGTTTGAAAAGTGTTAGATGTTGTTTTGATTTATTTTATTAATTGATATTATTTAATTTTTATTCAATTGAATAAGTTTATTTACTTATTAATGAGTGCATAATTGGTATTCTATATTCATATTTTATTTTTTGTGCAGAAACCGTACAAGATATCAAAAACTAGTAAGAGTCAAAAAAAAATTTTAAATCTAATGCCCTTTTAAGTAGATTTTTTTGGATTTTATTGGATGCACCAATAAAAAATATTTTAGTTTTTAAGTGGTGGTACTACTGTTTTTTATACTTCCTGTCAATCACTAATGGCCACAATAAGTGAAATGATGTATGATATTATGGTACTTAATAATTATAAATTTCATTCAAATCAAATAAAGCGTTCAATTGTTATGAACAAAAGAAATAAAAATTTTTGAAACTTTGAAGCCAAATTCCGGCTTAACCGTAAATTTTTGGATATAGATAAGTTGCGTTAAATCGCCATATTTTGACCTCAGGAATCTATGGTCCAGCCATTTCCCCGCATTAACGGGACACCCTGTATACTATATAGGGGAAGTAAAAATTTGTGTGACTGTATGTGTGTCTGTCTGTCGGTGGGCACTGTATCTCAAAAACGAAAGATCCCATTGAGATGAAACTTTAAACTTAAGGTTTTATCGTTAAAAACTGGAACTGAAAAGCTTTTGGTGGACATTCATAGACCGGAAGTGGATGATTACTCGAGGCATTTTTTTGATAATATTTTTCTAAATATGAAAAATTTTGAAAAACGGTTCAAACAAAAGTTAAAGAGGATAATAAACTGAACAAGTTTTATTTGAACATTTTTTCATATAGTTCTTAACTTTCAAGAAAAAAAATAAAAATTGATAATTTTGACATTTTTTGCTAATTGCTAATAAACTATTTAAATTACATGAAACTTATATAACAAATAGTTGTAGAGAATTAAAAATTGAACAAAATATTAAAAATAAAAATAAGTTTCGAGAAAAATATGGGGAAAGTATTATGATGGCCACATCATCATTGGGTGGTAATGTTTTCATGAATATGTCTGTCTGTGGGCGCTGTATCTCAACAACGAATAATCCTCTTGAGCTCAAATTTGAAACTTAAGGTTTTATCGTTAAAATCTAGAACTGAAAAGCTTCTGGTGAACCTTCATAAACCGGAAGTGGATGTTTACTCGAGGCATTTTTTTCTTGTTTTAACCGATATTTTTCTAAATATAAAAAATATTACAAAATTTTTCAAACAAAAGTTAAAGGGAATGAAAAACTGAACAAGTTTTATTAAAACATGTTTTTTGCCATTTGCTAATAAACTATTAGAGTTACATGAAACTTCTATTACAAGTAATTGTAGAGAATTCAAAAGTGAATAAATCAATAATAATAGCCTTTTTGCGTAAACCTCATAGTTTTCGAGAAATATATAGGGAAAGTACTATGATGGCCACATCACCATTTGAATTAGTATTGTTTTCGTGCATGAAAATGCCTGTGGGCGCTCAAAAACAAATTACCCTATTGAGATGAAACTATGAACTTGAGGTTTAATTGTTAAAAACTGGAACTGGAAAGCATTTGGTGAACATTCATAAACCGGAAGTGGGTTTTTACTCGAGGCAATGTTTTGTTTTTTCCGAAATTTTTTTAAATATGAAAAATATTACAAAACTTTTCAAACAAAAGTTAAAGGAAATAAAAAACTGAACATATTTTATTGAAATATATTTTTCGTAAAATTCTTAACTTTTGAGAAAAAAATTAAAACTGAAATTTTTGACATTTTTTGCCAATTGCTAATAAACTATTGGTGATAGATAAAATTTATATAACAAATAATTGTAGAGAATTAAACAATAAACACATTATTAAGAATAATCTTATTCCGTAAACCTCATAGTTTTTGAGTAAAATATAGGGAAAGTACTATGATGGCCACATCGGCATTTGTGTATGGAGTAATAGTATCGACATTTTAAACACTTTCTGCTTCAATTTCAATAACAGTTTCTAATGTACAAGGGCACTACTATACATTTCAATTAAAACTTTGAGTTTGTTTTTTTAAATTTATAATACGAGATAGCTTTCTGATGTTATAAATACCTAATAATTCCAATTATTGTCTTGGTTTTATGAGACCAAGACTGTCTAAAAAGGATTATTTTCAAGATTATGTAATTCTTGAGACGTATAGTTTAAATTACGATTCGAGTTATTGGAGTTAATTGAAGACGTTGACATGAGTGTTTTTGCCATTATTAAAATTAGATTAAAATTTGTCTCCGATATTATAAATTTTGTTTACGAACAATTTTTTGGATTGCTATTATTTAAATATACAGGGTGTCCCGTTAATGCGGGGAAATGGCTAGACTATAGATTCCTGAGGTCAAAATATGACGATTTAACGCAACTTAGCTATATCCAAAAATTTACGGTTAAGCCGGAATTTGGCTTCAAAGTTTCAAAAATTTTTATTTCTTTTGTTTATAACAATTGAACGCTTTATTTGATTTCAATGAAATTTATTTTTAATAACTACCATAATATAATACATCATTTCAGTTATTATGACTATTATTGGTTAACAAGAAGTACAAGAAACAGTAGTACCACGACTTAAAAACTAAAATATTTTTTTATTGGTGGATCTAATAAAAACTAAAAAAATACTACTTGAAAGAAAATTCAATTTAAAAACTTTTTTATCTCTTAATAATATTTCATATCTTTCACGGTTTTCCCACAAAAAAATAAAATATATATTTTTTATCTAGTAAAAACAAAATCAAGTTTTTCATCGAATCGAAAAAAAATGTTTTTCGTGGCCGTCTTTGTTTAAAAAATGTATAATATGTATAATAATAACTATTTAGTGTCTTTTAACAATTAATTTTTAACTTTATTATAGTTCATAAATATTCATATTTGGAACAAATAGATATCTTGTTTGTATTAGGATTTTGTAAAGAAAATTGTTTGAAAAGTGTTAGATGTTGTTTTGATTTATTTTATTAATTGATATTATTTAATTTTAATTCAATAGAGTAAGTTTATTTACTTATTAATGAGTGCATAATGAGTATACTATATTCATATTTTATTTTTTTAAGCAAAAACCGTACAAGATATCAAAAACTGGCAAGAGTCAAAAAAGTTTTTAAATCTAATGCCCTTTCAAGTAGATTTTTTTGGATTTTATTGGAGGCACCAATAAAAAAAAAAATTAAAATATTTCAGTTTTTAAGTGGTGGTATTACTGTTTTTTATACTTCCTGTCAATCACTAATGCCAACAATAACTGAAATGATGTATGATATTATGTTACTTATTAATAATAAGTTTCATTCAAATCAAATAAAGCGTTCAATTGTTATAAACAAAAGAAATAAAAAAAATTGAAACTTTGAAGCTAAATTACGGCTTAACCGTAAATTTTTGAATATAGATAAGTTGCGTTCAATCGTCATATTTTGACCCCAGGAATCTATGGTCTATCCATTTCCCCGCATTAACGGGACACCCTGTATATTATAATGTAGGTGTATAATAATTACTATGTAGAATTTGCTGATTTGACGCGGGGTATTATTTTGTTGAACAAGACGAGAAATTATAGGTCTTATCTTGCTTTTGCAATTCTCATGAAAACATAGTTGATGCTTGAAGCCATTACTTTGTGATACATTTTGAAAATTAGGACGATAAATAAAATTCACTTTGTTGTTATCACACACCGTGTGTGATAACAACAAAGTGAATTTTATTTATCGTCCTAATTCTCATGAAAACTCTTGCCGGGAATCATTTTTTTTCCTGCTTGGTCTTGGTTACCGTATATTCCTTTTAGTAATTCAATTAAGATGAGTTTCATATTATATTGACTTTATAGTTAGTTTGTACTTAATTTGTTTATTAATGAATTTACTATTAATCTATTTATAAAATTCCAATTGGCTGTATACTTAAAATTATCTAATTTTGGCCAAAAATGTGAATGTTATATATTTATGTTTATTTATTCTACTAAATAAAACATAATAATCATTTAATTGTATTTGTAGATTATGAAATGTGAAAACTTACTTTGTTTACAATTGCTTACGCTTGACATGACAAAAGTTGTCAAGAAAGCGGCCGGTGAGATGATGAATGATTTTTTCCTCAATATTTTAATTGAAATATTTCAATAGAAAGTTGTCTTGATTACCGGATGACTGGTGTAGTTTTATGATACAGGACATAATACATTCATTAAAATTTAGTATGTTTAATACAAATTAGCCACATATCTCAGGTTTAGTAAATATTTTAAGTAATTTCGCTCTATTGTGTGTTTACGATGCATATCGGTCAACAAATTTAAATTTTAGACTAGGATTAACGAAGAACTGGATTAGATCAAGGTGACTATTCGTTCGCCCATTGTTTCTTACCGGCAGAGACCTTGAGACTATATCGTTTGATGCAAAATACAGGACTAATTAACTGATGTGCAAACAATCGAGTCGTGTTTATAAATGTACTAGTTGCAATAATAATCATTGCTAGCCTGTATTCAACTCTTTTATAGTAATAATATGTTTCTCCAATAATTACCAATAATCAATTACTCCATAATTAAGGAAAGCATTCATATTCGATGTGCTCCTTCATTTATTGTTCTAAATATGTGTCAATATTATAATTAATTAAGGTTTTAAGAAACTGAATATTATAATTAAATTAAGTATAGTATAAGCCACTTTAATTATCAATAAATAAGTACAACGAATATGAGAATGGAATTCGATGTATGTTTGATTTAAATATCACGTCAATTATACAGGGTGTCCCAATTTCGATGCTCACCATTGGTATCTCTGTTATTAGAAGAGATAGAGCAACGGTTAAATGGGGATTGATTTTCAGAAATCAGTGCTCGTAACAAATCCCATTTCAAATTCACCAATTTCCCAATTTTAATATTTTTTTAATATTTTCGTGTCTGAATAGCCAAGTAGCTTAAGACAATTTCCCTATCATTCACCAACCCAACCCGCAATTCCATCCAACACCTTTCCTTTTATCACTTAAAAAAAAATATTTTCCTTAATAACTCGATAACGCCTAACACGGCCGCTTTTAAACTTTTTTAAGAAAATATTTTTGGTGTAAAAAGAAACCCCCGATTCGCATTTGTTTTCAGTTTATTAGCGCTATCTTTTGTTTTTCTTACTTTAGAACAAAGAGTAATAGATGTGATACGATTAGTAAACGGAAACATCTTTTAACTTTCAATTGTCATATTTAAGATTATTATTATAATTATAATTAAAAATATAATATATAATCATAAGCTACGGTGTCAATCATATATTAATTTGGTTTCATATGATATGACTAATTTTAATTGATAATGTAAAAGGTAATTATGTACAAACATTAATATTCCTCAATTGGGATCAATAGAAAGATCTGAAGTGCAGCAACGTTGGTTCGGGTCAGTAGTTGGATGGTTAACCAGTACCATTCACCATTAGGATCCAATTAATGGTGCTATAGAGTCACGGGGGCGATCCTTTAAAGTAACAAGCTCATTTACACACACGCAAATACACAAATCACACGTTGGAAGAATCACGTGGCCGATAGTCAAACACTACTACTACTCGAAATAAAAGATGTGGCTAAATTAAATTTCGATTTTATTAATATCGATTCATTCTCATGCGGGCTTTCCTCTTGGAAGAATCCACGTAATAAGGGCTTGGCTTCACTGATGAGCTGTATACATCGAAACACGTGTCTGGAGATTGCCTTACGTAATAATTTAGTGAAGTGTCTAATAAACGACAATAGCACAAAAAACGTTACTTTGAACTTAATGTGACTTAAGTCACGTGACGACTGATAATAGTTATGTAATCCAATGCCTGACGGTGCTTTAGTACGAGGAGTAGTTGTTTTATCTATTAACTGTTTATTCTTAAATAATTATTGTAAGATAACGATATATATATATATATATATATATATATATATATATATATATATATATATACTCTTTGAAATCAACTCTTTGAAATTAATGGGTGAGAGAAGTCCAATGTAGTGTGTTAGAGTGTAGGGAGCAAACACTCTAACACACTACATTGGACTTCTCTCACCCGTTAATTACAAAGAGTTGATATTCTACTACGTCCGTTACCATATTTGGATATTATATATACCGTGTGTCCCGTTTGAAGACGCATCATAGGGAATTCCCATGTAAAATTTTCAATTGCAGTTTGTATCTCTATTATTGAACGAAAAGTATCAAAATAAAATTAGAATGATTCCTTTATCTATTAAGATTATTTTAGAGGTTTTATTTTTGTTTCATCTTTACTTTTAGTCAAAATATACCTTAAAATGTGTAAGCAAATATTTGATAATAAGATATATATATATATACACGTTGTCCCCTGAAATTTTGAATACGGGCATTTAAATTCGTTACTTGTTACTTAGTTACCACGTTCGTGACGTATTTTAATGGACTGACCAACGGGAAATAATCAGTAATTTCTAATTTGTAATAAAATAGGGAATTAAAATGAAACATATTTACACAATCTGCCGTAACGTATAACAAATAACTACAATTTTCATCTTATTCAATGTTCGAAAACATATCTTTATTGAGCCAAACAATATCCCAGATGATCATAAAATTCCTGTTAACATTTTGAAACTATGTAAGTCAAATTGACATGCATATTGCAGCAAGAACCATAGCAACCAATAATAATAATCGAGATACAATACACACATTACATTACCCATATTCAAAATTTCAGGGGACAACGTATATATATATATATATATATATATATTAAAAAGATGTACCTGAAGCAGGATGAACCTCCC
>CAXAKX010000118.1:0-13171 GCA_963969525.1 Ontholestes murinus | reverse complement strand
CCCCCGAGAGGTCGACCGACGCTTCACGCCACTCGGCACGCTTGGCTCGAGAACACCGTGCAGACCGCCGCGGTTAGCGGACGGCGCACGCGTTCCGCCTAACCGAGTAAGTAAAGAAACGATGAAAGTAGTGGTATTTCAGATTCGACGGCAGAGCCGCCTCCCACTTATGCTACACCTCTCATGTCTCCTTACAGTGCCAGACTAGAGTCAAACTCAACAGGGTCTTCTTTCCCCGCTAATTTTTCCAAGCCCGTTCCCTTGGCAGTGGTTTCGCTAGATAGTGGGTAGGGACAGTGGGAATCTCGTTAATCCATTCATGCGCGTCACTAATTAGATGACGAGGCATTTGGCTACCTTAAGAGAGTCATAGTTACTCCCGCCGTTTACCCGCGCTTGCTTAAATTTCTTCACGTTGACATTCAGAGCACTGGGCAGAAATCACATTGCGTCAACACCCGCTTGGGCCATCGCAATGCTTTGTTTTAATTAGACAGTCGGATTCCCCAAGTCCGTGCCAGTTCTGAGCTGACCGTTGAATGGCGGCCGAAGAGGACACCGGCACACGCACGCCAGCAGCAGAGCCACCGAGTGCGCACGCGCGGGCCTCGCAGCAAGGAAGTTCCGCGGGAGGCCAAGGCACGGGACCGAGCTCGGATCGGCGCGCGCTAACGCACGCGTCCCCTCGCCCAGGCCCGGCACGTCAGCCAGGACCCGCTTCCCGACCAAGCCCGACACGCCCCGGTCCTCAGAGCCAATCCTTATCCCGAAGTTACGGATCCAATTTGCCGACTTCCCTTACCTACATTATTCTATCGACTAGAGGCTGTTCACCTTGGAGACCTGCTGCGGATATGGGTACGAACCGGCAGGATACTCGACGTGGCCCTCTCCTGGATTTTCAAGGTCCGAGGGGAAGATCCGGACACCGCCGCAACTGCGGTGCTCTTCGCGTTCCAAACCATATCTCCCTGCTAGAGGATTCCATGGAACTCGAACGCTCATACAGAAAAGAAAACTCTTTCCGGATCTCCCGACGGCGTCTCCAGGTCTTTTTGGGTTGCCCCGACGAACTCTCTTGCGAGGGCACGACTTATTAACGGTTCCGCTGCCGGGTTCCGGAATAGGAACCGGATTCCCTTTCGCCCGTTGGGTGTGATTTTTATCAACAATGTAACAAATATATGTTTATAAAATGTCATCGCCATTGAGATACACCAACATCAACATCGGCTTTCGCCTAGGGCTTAGGATCGACTGACTCGTGTGCAACGGCTGTTCACACGAAACCCTTCTCCACGTCAGTCCTCCAGGGCCTCGCTGGAGTATTTGCTACTACCACCAAGATCTGCACCGACGGCGGCTCCAGACGGGCCCACGCCCAATCCTTCTGCGCACACCGCCGCGACCCTCCTACTCGTCAGGGCTTCATGGCCGGCCACTACGAGTAGTGGCCGTACACCGCACATGCCGCTGACGGTCGAGTATAAGCATAACGCTTTAGCGCCATCCATTTTCAGGGCTAGTAACTTCGTCAGGTGAGTTGTTACACACTCCTTGGCGGATTCCGACTTCCATGGCCACCGTCCTGATGTCTTAAGTTACCAGTTGCGATCCAGAGCTTGAGCGGAGCAGACGTGTTCTCTCCCTTAAGCACCTACCTGGCGAGCACTTTTATAAGCGGATTAACTTCGAGCGACCTTTGCGATTTTACCTGTTTTTACCTGAGTGCGGTGAGTGCGGTGAATAAGTTCAATTTTTGTTACTATAATGGCAACGAAAGGAGAACAATTTGCGGCTAATGTGAACGAGATGAAGGAGAAAATCCTGAAACTTGTACCGGATGTGTCATCGACAATTAGTGTTTCGGACCGGAAAGAAGTACGTGCAACGGTAAACAGCATGGCAAATACCATGCTAATAATGTGCGGCATGCTGGTAAATATGCGCGAGTTGTTGGACGCTGCGGACGACAATATGGAGAAAATGAAGAAGAAATTGGCGGAGCAAGTTCCGGCGGAAAAAGCGACGGCGAAGCCGGTCTCCAGAAAGGAGGTTAAGAGCTCCTATGTGAGTGCTTTAAAAAAAAACGAGGTGATCGTTAAATGCGGGGAAGATAAATTAACAAGTGCACAAGTTAAATGTCGCATCATGACGTGTGTTGATCCCGTGGAGAATGAAATCGGCATTGCCAAAATGACTATGCTAAAAAATGGAGGCGTGAAAATTAACTGTCCGGATGCCAACGATCTAGAGAAATTTAAAAAGGCTGTTAATAAGACCGAATTGAAAATGAACAACGTGGAGAAACGCAAGCCGTGGATGCGTTTATTCCGAATCGACGTCAACGCCACGGCCGAAACTGTAATAGATACCATTTACAGACAAAACGAATTTGTACGTGGCATTTATAAATCTATGGAGGAATTTAAGGAGAACGTTAGTGTACGGCGGCAGATCAAGAACTTTAGGAACAAGTACACAAAATCTGTCGTTGTGGAAGTGCCTGCTTTGCTAAGGAAACTTCTACAAGATCGACCGCTGAAAATTGGTTATGAATGTGTATTCGCGGAAGACTATAGAGAAATTCTACAGTGTTATCAGTGCCACGGGTTCGGTCACAGATCTGCGGACTGTAAAATAAAAGAACAAGTGTGTGGAAAGTGCGGTGAAAGCGGCCATGCATTCAAGGAATGCAAGAGCCGCAAAACGTGTTGTGTTGTGTGCACGCGACATAATGACACGGTTAAAGATGGACGTAAGTTCGAGACTGACCACGACGCCAAATCGCGACGCTGCCCGTCGATGAAGCGATTCGAGGAGCGGTACATCGACAGCATCGATTACGATGTTTAATCAAACATCGAATTCTAACGGGGTAAGTGATTCTGTTTCATTGGTGAAGTGTGCGCAGATTAATTTAAACAAAAGCATGTCAGGGGTAAATTTATTAACGAAAATTATCGCGGACGAGGGAATAGATATTTGTTTTATTCAGGAACCGAACATACGCGGAGGCAGAGTAAGAGGCTTCACCTCACATATGGATATTTTTTATAAAGTAGGTAATTGCCCACGGACGGCAATTTGCGTTAATTCAGGTACGGCTAATGGGGTAATTTTAACAGATTTGTGTTCGGAGAAAATTACGGTTATAGAATTTCAAAAGGGGTCATTAAGATTTTTCGGAATTTCGGCTTACCTACCGTGCGCAGGTAACAAGAGGGATGAGGATTACGAAGAAGCCATTAGTGAGCTTAGACACGTGCTAGGGTCATTAGCAAACAAAGGGGAAATTATACTAGGAATCGACGCAAATGCGAAATGCGGATTATGGGGCAGCCCTACGGAGGACAAACGTGGTAGAATTTTTTCGGAACTTTTAGACGAACGCGAATTAATTATATTGAATACGGGAAATATACCAACATATGCCGGCCCGGGGGACCGAACAAGCTTCATTGACGTGACAGCTTGTTCTGTTGACATCGCGGCCTCGGTGTATGGATGGTCGGTAGATACGGAAAATGAAATTTCAGATCATAGGATAATTAGGTGGGAAATTGGAGGCGCGATTAATGATAATTCAAACGAAAAACGCGGATTCTGCATCAAACGGGCGAACTGGGAAATATTTGATTCAATTTTAGAAAGCAATAGACATCAGATTATAAGGGCATTAGCTGATCGATCGCGAGAGGGTATTAATAATTCGGCGGAAATAATAAATAAATTAATTGTCGGGGCATGCGAGGCAGGGATTCCGCGAATTAAAAAATTCGCGAAATCAGTACCGTGGTGGACTAGGGAAATAGATAACGCGAGAGCGGAAGTACGTAGATTAAAAAAGGCGTGGAATAGGTCGCGAGGGGACGTAGAAAGGGACGACAAAAAGCGCGAATATTATGCTAAATTCAACGAGTATAAAAAATTAATTAAAGACACGCGGTTAAATGAATGGAAACGATTTTGCACGGAATCTTCTAGTGAAGAGCCGTGGGGGTGCGCGTATAAAGTAATTAGGGGCAGTAAACGGCGTAATGTAATTTCGAATGTTAGATTGGCGGACGGAACGTATACAAAAACGATGCAAGAAACGGCGGCGGCTTTACTAAATAAATTCTTTCCGGAAGATAACGCGGTTAACGATAGTGAGGTACACACAGAAATTCGTGAACAGGCGGCGTGTGTCACGGGGGGCGCAAACGATTGTGACCTCACACGTGTCGAATTAGATAACGCGATTAGAGGAATAGGTGCAAAAAAAGCACCAGGGCGCGATAAAATCACTATCGAAATAGTTAAACGGGCAATGAGTATAATAGGCGAGGAAATTTTTGCATGCATACGTATGTGCGTAGGAGAGGGAGTCTTTCCGACTTGTTGGAAAGACACAGACGTTAGGTTAATTCCAAAAGCAGGGAAAGAGGACGTCGCGGATATGGGAAGTTACAGACCTATCTGTTTGCTTCCCTGTCTCGGGAAGATCCTGGATGATATTTTAATCAAACGGATTGAATATCATCTAGAGACTACCGGCGCGACGGCCGCTAATCAATACGGTTTTACGAAGGGGAAAACAACGGTGCACGCGGTAAAGAGAGTGATAGATTTTGTAGAAAACGCGAAACGGGCGGGTGACTACAGCGCGGTAGTTTCGTTAGATATTGCGGGGGCGTTTGATCATACGTGGTGGCCGATTATAATTAATGAATTGGGAAGGATGGGCGTACCGGGAAATTTAATTAAATTAACTAAGGATTTCTTAGAAAAACGTACGGCGCGAATAGATTACGCGGGGCAATCGGTTATTAGGGAAATCGAACGAGGTTGTCCGCAGGGGTCAAAATCAGGACCGGGCTTTTGGAAAATAGTTCACGCGACACTTCTGAGGAAAATCATTCCAGATAACTGTGAAATAATTGCGTTTGCAGATGACACGGTTTTACTTGCACGGTCAGGTCAATATAAGGGGCTTAAGAATACGGTAAATTCAGCATTAGAAATTATTAATAGTTGGGGTGAGGAAGTTAAATTAAAATTCAACGCGGATAAAACGACGGGACTTTTTTTTGGAAAATTAAAACAGGCGAGACCAAATTTTAAAATGGGCGATACATTTGTTCACTGCGCGGAGAGTATTAAATATCTTGGTATTGTAATAGATGAAAAATTAAGCTGGCGGCAGCACATAGATTATATTTGCATAAAGGCGCGAAAAATTTCACAACAGCTACGGGTGGCTTGTAAACTCACGTGGGGCTTGACGAGGGACGCGATGCGGACAATATACTTGGGCGCGATAGAACCGGCTATCACGTATGGTTCTGCGATATGGGGAAATAAGTTAAAATCACGAGAAATTAAGAATTTGCGATCGGTGCAACGTATAATGGCGATAGGCGCGGCGGCAGCGTATAAAACGGTTTCAGCGGATGCGGCACTAATTATTGCGGACTTAATTCCAATAGAGGAAAAAATTAGGGAAACAAGCTCACGATGGCGGACGCGAAACTCAGGACAATTAGATCGCGGCGACGAAATAGTATTAATAGAACAGAGAGGGCATTCAAGTAGGCATCCAGCTGAGAATCGCGGAATAGATTTTAACGTAGTAGACGCGGAATTCGAAGCGGAAAACGCAATTTTTACAGACGGGTCAAAAACGGAACATGGCATCGGCGCGGCCATTGCGGTATATAAACTGGGCGCGGAAAGGGACTTTTTAAAACTTAAATTGGGTAATAAATGCACAGTCTTCCAGAGTGAATTAGTTGCAATTAGGGCCGCGGTCGAATATATAAAACAAAAAGAGAACGGTGTGTGGCACGTTATATCCGACTCTAAGGCTGCACTTCATGCACTTAGATCAATGCGGAAACCAACGGAATTAATGTTAGAAATAGACCGATTAATAAGGGAAGCGCGGGGAAAAACAATTAGGTTTCACTGGACGCGAGCGCACGTAGGAAACGAGGGAAACGAGAGGGCAGATAAACTTGCGAAAGAAGCCACGAGGGAAACAGTTTTGAACGTCTACGATAGAGCACCGTTCTCATACGCGAAACGATTAATTAGAGGCGACGCGAGAGTCAGGTGGAATAACGGATGGGCAAACTCGGTTAACGGGCGGGTTACATTCAATTTTATTAAATCGGTAAACGAAAGGCGGGAAATCTTAGTGAAAATAACACCAGAAATGACTCAATTAATGACAGGACATGGAAACTTTGGGAAATTTCTTAAACAGATAGGTAAAGTAGAATTAGAAGACTGTGAATGCGGTAACGGGGTTGATAGCGCGGAACATGTTATGTTCTCCTGCTCGTTTACGCAGGAGCAACGAGATCGGGCACACGTTGAGCTCGTCTCGGCTGGACTAGGATGGCCAGCTAACTACGGAGAGCTGGTCAATATTAGGCGCGAAAATAAATTCTGGGACGTGTTTAAATTATTTGCGGGTTCAATAGAGTCATTGAAAACGGGCTAAATTTTATACATGCTTTTGTGAGAATTATCTGTGCGTGCTCATATGAAGCAGAATCACTTCAATACCGGCGGAAAACCAAAACACGGTGATGAACGGGCAGCGCGCGGGATACCACTTTCCACACTGAAGAAAGAAGAGGACCACAAAGAAGAGGACGCATCATCGCAGAAGAGGATCGTACTTCGTAGAAGAGGACAAGAGGACCCATCTTCGCAGAAGAAAAGAAGAGGACACATCGTCGCAGAAGAGGAGCGTCACGAAGAAAGAAGAAAGAAGAAAGAAGAAAGAAGAGAACACACCAAGGAGGCTGCGACATCGCAGAAGTGGACTATTCGTCGTAGAAGAGGACAAGAGGACTCATCGTCGCAGAAGAGCAGAAGAGGACCAGTAATGAGAAGAGATAAAAGAAAGAAGAACGGCTAAATTGATTTTAATGTATTTATGTGTTTTGCGGGAGAGGGTGAAATAAATTCTATATATTGAGGGGGTGTTTTATTATGGATATTTTATACGGGGAATTTTGTACTGGGCGGAATAAAGATTTAAAAAACGAGGGATATTTATTTTACCTATTCTTTAACCTGCGGGAGGGTAGATTTAAGTTAGTTTTAAGTTAAGAATAAGCTATACATAATGTAATGCTTCATAAATAAATAATGTCTTAAGTTACCAACACCTTTCATGGTATCCCATAAGCGTTAATTTAGGCGCTTTAACTCGACGTTTGGTTCATCCCACAGCGCCAGTTCTGCTTACCAAAAGTGGCCCACTTGGCACTCTGATCCGATCTCGCGGCTTCATCGTTTGAGCAAGCCGGAGATCTCACCCATTTAAAGTTTGAGAATAGGTTGAGGTCGTTTCGACCCCAATGCCTCTAATCATTCGCTTTACCGGATGAGACTCGCTCACCGGAGCGCCAGCTATCCTGAGGGAAACTTCGGAGGGAACCAGCTACTAGATAGTTCGATTGGTCTTTCGCCCCTATACCCAGTTCCGACGATCGATTTGCACGTCAGAATCGCTACGGACCTCCATCAGGGTTTCCCCTGACTTCGTCCTGACCAGGCATAGTTCACCATCTTTCGGGTCCCAGCATGTACGCTCTTGGTGCGCCTCAGCTCGCAATGAGCACGAGACGCCCCGGGAGTGCAGCGCGGGATCGTAGTCCCGCACGTCTTCCCTAGGCACGCGCTAGGCACGGCCTTCACTTTCATTACGCCTTTAGGTTTCGCTAAGTCCCAATGACTCGCGAACATGCTAGACTCCTTGGTCCGTGTTTCAAGACGGGTCCTGAAAGTACCCAAAGCTAAAGCGTCGCCGACGGGCGTATAAACGGAGTCTGTCCGAGGACACCGTCGCCAGCAGTCGAACGGGTCCGGCGGAGTCGAGGCACGAGTCCCCAGACGCCCACCAGATATCCGCAAGCACTTGCGACGGGCCGGACGCGAATTAAGTATCGCGGCCCCGCGCCACTGCTATACCGTCGGGCGAGCAGGCCGGGAGACGGGGGTCCGAACGGAAACGGCCCGAAGGCGCCACTCGGTCTCCACCCCGATCCTTAGGCCTGCACCCAACGGGTCGCGACGTCCTACTAGGGGAGAAGTGCACGAGTTCGTCACCCCGAAAACAGAGAGAGGACGGAGCGATCGTCGGACCGAGGTCCGTGACCGTCTCACAAGCGCCCAACACTCCAGAGCAGACGAGACACGCTGAATCTCCCCATTCGACCTTTCGGGTTTCTCAGGTTTACCCCTGAACGGTTTCACGTACTATTGAACTCTCTCTTCAAAGTTCTTTTCAACTTTCCCTCACGGTACTTGTTCGCTATCGGTCTCGTGGTTATATTTAGCCTTAGATGGAGTTTACCACCCACTTAGGGCTGCACTCTCAAGCAACCCGACTCTGAGGAGAGATCCTCCCGCTGTCGACGGCGATCGCTACGGGCCTGGCACCCTCTATGGGTAGTGGCCCCGTTCAAGAAGGACTTGGACGCACCGTACGACCTCGGGATGACGGATCCTCCCTAACACCACATTTCCCGGCGACAACGCGTAAGACGGCCGCGGGATTCGGTGCTGGGCTTTTCCCTGTTCGCTCGCCGCTACTAAGGGAATCCTGGTTAGTTTCTTTTCCACCGCTTAGTAATATGCTTAAATTCAGCGGGTACTCCCACCTGCTCTGAGGTCTGAATCAAATATATGTGTATATATATATGTTAAGAGAGTGTGCGGTGCGGAACGCTCAAACGCGTAAACACACGGTGTACACGCACGGCCAGACGTCCTCAGAATTTCATATACATATATAATATATATATTTTTTCTAGGAAACGACGACCGGTGTTCTCCGCGGACGAACTTGACGACCGTCACATCGCCTCATCTCGAGTGTCTCGAGACGTCGACGACGACGACGATCATCTCGTCTGTACGCCGGTAAGGACGACCTCACCTCTCTCTAGCGTGTGTTAACGCAAGCGAAAACACGGTTCGTTCGTTCGTTTAGTCAAACGACAGTTTTTGATTTAAGAGGACGGATCTTTCGTCGAGACGAAAAACAGCGAACCTCCAATTTGGTCCCGACGTTCCCCACAAACGCACATCACACACACCACGAGCGTTTTTCAGCGCGAAAGTGCCACGGACAGTGCGTTAGAGAACCGGACAGTCTTGGAAATAGAAACGACCCTCAGCCAGGAATGGTCCAGGAACAGTATCCAAGGACCGCAATGTGCGTTCGAAATGTCGATGTTCATGTATCCTGCAGTTCACAATAAGACGCGCAATTAGCTGCGTTCTTCATCGACCCACGAGCCAAGTGATTCACCGTTCAGGGTAGTGTACTAGAGCGTTTTGAGAAACGAGTCAGAGGCGAACCTCCGATCTTGTATTCTACAACACTTGGTGACTGACATTATTAATAATGTGTGTGAAATGTGTGCGTGCACGTTCACCCACTGTCGACAAAATTTTCGCAACGGACAGTTTTCGAGGAGGCGCCGGGCCATACACCTACTACTACTACTAGTGGTGGTGTGTGACTAGCGGCCAGAGTCGTGTATTCCTTGGAATCGTCGTCTCGAATCGCCGAACAAGCGTGCGTTCGTGAGTACACCACTGGCACAGGACCGCCCCGCGCTCTCGGCGCGGTTGGTTATTACACCGGCGATGACCAAGTGTGCGCGCGTGTTTGTGTACAACACTCACCGCTTGTGTCCGGGCGAACGGTACCACTGATACCGGACCACGACTCCGACACATCCCCCAAATACTAACTGCGCATATACTTTTTCTCCAACAGGCGGATACTATTGTGTTTTATCGTCGTAAACAGAAAAATTGTCGACATTTTCGAGAAATAAAGTGTGGCCGGGCGAAATACATTCAAAACCCATTTTACAGTTGAATTTACACAGTGAAGCGTTATAAAACAACCGTAACAAAACCAGGGTGCCCGGAACAAAAACAGATGACGGATCTCGGCAATTCGAGATGCGAACACCCAACGTGTGTTTTCTCGACATATGTCTTCGTACATATCGCACAATGTATTATATTAATATATATATATATATATATATATTTTTATATGTAAAAGCAAGGTGACGGATCTCTCGTCGATAAGATACACATACAACGCACATTATTATCGTGTTTGTTGTATTTTCTCGAATCTCGAGATGCGAACACCCAGTGCCACACCGCATCAACAAACATTTCAGATGGCGGGTGACTGAGGACCGCTCGGCCTTCCTACGAGCGGTCCCATGAGACGCAGCACGTGTACGCGTACGTACATCGTCCGTGCTCGTTTTTGTTTGTTTGTTTGTTTGTTTGTTTGTGCCAATATTTATTATTTGTATATGTATATATAATATATATATGTAATATTATCTCTCTGGTGGTTACAATCGGTAGTATATTTTATTTAAAATAAATATGTTTGTTATAACGGATGACGGACCGCGCGCGCGCCCATACAGAATACATCCGTAGTAAGGCGGCGCGATGCGAGCATCCCTCTCTGGAAGAATGGGATATATACTCCCAAAACTTCAGTGTCTTTTTATGTTTCTTTCAAACAGACGACGGATCAGCCACACGAGTCAACCGAGATCGGATATATCATATCTGGTATGATATCGTCGATCGGTCGGTCAAAACGAGAGAGATGCGAACGTCCGGTTCGTATATAGAGTACACACACAGTGTGTTGTTGTGTGTACAAAAATACAGTGTGAGTAATACGCTTCGACGCATCAGTTCTACGTATATAAATATACGAGTTTTTCAGATGCGAGAAGCCGAACGTCAGATCGTCAGTGTATCTGTTTCGCGTACACACATATATTGTGCGACACAAAAATACGTTAATGATCCTTCCGCAGGTTCACCTACGGAAACCTTGTTACGACTTTTACTTCCTCTAAATGATCAAGTTTGGTCATCTTCCCAGCAACATCGACGAACGTCGAAACGTCACCGAGTACCGGTCCGAAGACCTCACTAAATCATTCAATCGGTAGTAGCGACGGGCGGTGTGTACAAAGGGCAGGGACGTAATCAACGCGAGCTTATGACTCGCGCTTACTGGGAATTCCTCGTTCATGGGGAACAATTGCAAGCCCCAATCCCTAGCACGAAGGAGGTTCAGCGGGTTACCCGGACCTTTCGGCCAGGGAGGACACGCTGTCTCCTTCAGTGTAGCGCGCGTGCGGCCCAGAACATCTAAGGGCATCACAGACCTGTTATTGCTCATTCTCGTGCGGCTAAAAGCCACTTGTCCCTCTAAGAAGAATTGATTGTACGCCGACAGTAAAAATCAAACGAGCGGCACGCACGACCGTTTGCACGACCGTGACGATACCGACGCCGACCTTTGAGATGTCGAAAGTACGCCTAGTTAGCAGGCTAGAGTCTCGTTCGTTATCGGAATTAACCTGACAGATCACTCCACCAACTAAGAACGGCCATGCACCACCACCCACCGAATCAAGAAAGAGCTCTCAATCTGTCAATCCTTCCGGTGTCTGGGCCTGGTGAGGTTTCCCGTGTTGAGTCAAATTAAGCCGCAGGCTCCACTCCTGGTGGTGCCCTTCCGTCAATTCCTTTAAGTTTCAGCTTTGCAACCATACTTCCCCCGGAACCCAAAAGCTTTGGTTTCCCGGAAGCTGCCCGCCGAGTCATCGGAGGAACGTCGGCGGATCGCTGGCTGGCATCGTTTATGGTTAGAACTAGGGCGGTATCTGATCGCCTTCGAACCTCTAACTTTCGTTCTTGATCAATGAAAACGTTTTTGGCAAATGCTTTCGCTTTAGTCCGTCTTGCGACGATCCAAGAATTTCACCTCTAACGTCGCAATACGAATGCCCCCATCCGTTCCTATTAATCATTACCTCGGGGTTCCGAAAACCAACAAAATAGAACCGAGGTCCTATTCTATTATTCCATGCACTAAGTATTCAGGCGAAGTTTTAGCCTGCTTTAAGCACTCTAATTTGTTCAAAGTAAACGTGCCGGCCCACCTCGACACTCAGTGAAGAGCACCGCGATGGGATTTCAAGTTGAGCCGCCCTCGCGGGCTAAGCTCACCGGCAGGACGTCCCGCGGGCACGCCAGTTGGACACCGCGAGCGATGAACCGGCGGCGCGGGACACAGATTCGACTACGAGCTTTTTAACCGCAACAACTTTAATATACGCTATTGGAGCTGGAATTACCGCGGCTGCTGGCACCAGACTGGCCCTCCAATTGATCCTCGTTAAAAGGTTTAGAGTGTTCTCATTCCGATTACGGGGCCTCGGATGAGTCCCGTATCGTTATTTTTCGTCACTACCTCCCCGTGCCGGGAGTGGGTAATTTGCGCGCCTGCTGCCTTCCTTGGATGTGGTAGCCGTTTCTCAGGCTCCCTCTCCGGAATCGAACCCTGATTCCCCGTTACCCGTTACAACCATGGTAGGCGCAGAACCTACCATCGACAGTTGATAAGGCAGACATTTGAAAGATGCGTCGCCGGTGCGAGACCGTGCGATCAGCAATAAGTTATTCAGATTCACCAAGTTGTACGATGAACGGACTCGCGTCCGACACCGATTGGTTTTGATCTAATAAAAGCGCTCCTTCCGTCTCCGGTCGGAACTCTGTTTGCATGTATTAGCTCTAGAATTACCACAGTTATCCAAGGATAAGTGGTACGATCTAAGGAACCATAACTGATTTAATGAGCCTTTCGCGGTTTCACCTTAATTTGGCTTGTACTGAGACATGCATGGCTTAATCTTTGAGACAAGCATATGACTACTGGCAGGATCAACCAGGGAGCTGTGTTTAGTCGCGCACACTCGAGCGGCGGCGCTTACGCGCGCGCGCGCCCGGTGTAACGACGAGCTCATTTATTTATAATAAAGAGGTGGTTCGAAATTCTGCTCTGCTGAACGGAACATCGCACATATCCCGGTTTACGCGTGCACGGACCCCCGACGTTAACGTGTCACTCCATTGGTATACAGAGCACGCCAGTAAAACACCTATCCCGCCCCTGTGGCGGGGTCAAGACGGTGGACGTGATGCAACTTGTGTAAAAGACACGAAACGCGGGGCGGCGGTTGTGCTACGGCGATATTACGACTAGACGTTCACACATTTATGCAGACCCACGACTTTTTTTGTTTGATAATGCGCC
>CAXAKX010000117.1:0-80671 GCA_963969525.1 Ontholestes murinus | reverse complement strand
TGAATTTAAATCGCAAGACTTGAAGGCGGAGTTCACATGGCAGTGTTATTCCACTCAAAGCATTTTTCCTGTAGCCGATGATGACCAGGAGGTGATGATTACCATTGAGGCAATATTTGTGCCAATTCTAGTGCCAATTTATTTGGAGTTATTTTATGATGTGTATGTCAATGTGACATTACTATTTAATTAAATAGTATATGTAGTTTTTCCACTCGTTTAAATGTTTCTATTTTGCAAATTTCGGCTAATTAATTGAAACATACGAACTGCAAAATTATTAATAAAAGTCGCTAAATTATCATCTGTATAAATAGTTTTTTTTTAAATTGAATCTTATAAAATTACGACAATACTTAAGATTTCTGCCACATTTATTCTATTTTGAAATATCACGGTTAAAATCACCTGGTTTGTTTCATAGATATTTATCATTTTCTCTTCGACTTCTGAAGTAAATATCTATGAAATATATATATTCTCTTCTATATAAAAATAAGAAATCATATCGGCTAAATATCTTATTCCAAAACAAACTATTTTTAAAAATATGTACATTAGAAAAACCCTTTTTTTAAATTCTTGAAAAATATACTGCTGCTGCTAATTATTGTATTTTTAATAAAAGTATAAAAGGATCAGTAGGCCCTAATAAATATATTGCGTAAAAATAGTAAACAATATTTTGTACTTGGTTCTGTCAAAATGATGTTTTTATTTCAACTATTAGAACTCTTATTGTATTTTGTATTAACATAAAAATTATAAATGATCATTCTCATAAGAGACAATCCAATAACATTTAAGATTGAAATGTGTTCTGCGTTTAATTTTTATATTATATTTAATTCATTCTCTTAATAAAATATGTATTCTCTTGATTTTAACTATAACGACCTATTAAGAGCAAACATATTGTCAAACCTGTGATATTTCAACAGACTTTCTGGTTTTACTATAAAACAATAGTTCACCTGCATTGCGGCAGTATCCTCGATAATATTCTCATCGAAAGTCGCAGTGATGTGCTTCTGGATAAATTCGATCACCTCGTCGCGTTGATGTCCTGCAAGTCTTGTCCTTTGGTTTCCGGTACAAAGCAGATGACGAATGCCAGGCCGCATATGGATATGGCGGCGTACAACCAGAAAGCACCGTAGAGGCCGAGAAGTTCTTGAAAGTCGATGAAGGTCTTAACGCCGATGAAGGCGCAGAGGTAGCTGAAGGCTGTTGCCAGTGCAGTGCCCAGACCGCGATGTTCCAGAGAGAAGAGTTCGGAGACTAGGAGCCAGGATATTGGGCTGATGCCCAGAGAGAATGCGACAGTGAATACTAAGACGCACAGCAAGGGAATCCAGTCAAGTTGTGGTTGTGATTTTGGATTGGCATCTTCGTAATAGGCAAAGGAGCCGAATGAGGCTAGGGCTAGGATCATAAGGACACTGGAGGCGACTAGTAGTGGGAGTCGTCCAGCTTTGTCGACAAGTAATCCGGATAATAGGGATGAGAGAAGCTGAACTAGAGCCACGGCCACAGCAGCACTATGCGGGTTGGTACCTCCAAATGTCTGGCTGAAGACACTGACCACATAGAAGTTGAAAGCGTTGGCGCCAGAGAATCGTTGGAAAAACATTAGCCCGCAAGCGATTAATGCGGGATTTCTTAATGTACGGAATAATAAACGTGGGTTGATGGGTACGGTGCGGGATAACACGTGCGCGTGTAGGGCTCCCAACTCCACGCGTAGGTCTGCTTTTCCTCCACGAAGCCATCTCAGTGCATCTTCAGCTTCTTTATCTCGTCCACGTAGCACGAGCCATCCTGGACTTTCAGGGACCCTCCACATAGCGACGCACATCGCCGTGGGAGCTAGAGATATTAGACCAGCTAACTGTCTCCAGTCCAGAAAGGCACCAGCCGCAAATGCAATTAAAACCCCTGCGTGTCCTGCCACTTTTGTTAATGCACTCAATCCACCTCTTATGTTAGGGGCAGCAATTTCACTAACATACACTTGTGCGGCTAATTGGACGACTGCAACCAGGAAACCGCTCAAAAATGCAGCTATGCACATCACTTCTACATTAAACGCGAAAACTGTTATCAGCCAACATACGGATAACGGTATACCTGCCATAAGTAGCGTTCTTCTGCGACCCCAACGCATGGCAGCACCACCCAAAGGGGCTCCAAATAGTGCACCAAGCAGAGAAAGACTAGCTAACCAAGATGCTTGTTGGCCATTGAGTGGAAATGCTTCAGCGTCTCTCTGCTGCAGGGAGGCTATAGCTGGTGAACTATATCCCTTCCCCAGTCCAGCAGCAAACGGTCCCAACGACACCGCTAATGCAGCCATAACCTGTCCATAATATTCAGGCCTTCTGGTTACCAAAATTCTTCCACCAGGTGTGCCCACTTCCAACTCACAGCACATCTTAACTTCTCCACGTGTTGGATCGCTGACGGTCCTCGTGTAAAACTCTCTCGCCATCTCACTTTCCAACTACATCATCACGTCCCGGGTTGATCCGTTGTTAGCCCTGTGCGGCGTGTTAGCGATGGTGACATGTCGCCAGCAGTCGGCACACTGCTCTCTTCTTTCAGCAAAATTTCCAAGTGTGGCAGAGGGTGCGCGCGACTCCCTTTTCGCACAGTGAGTGTATATATCGATTCTACCCTTTATGCGGTCCGGACCGTGCCAACAAATTCATTATTGTGTTGCTCTTGCGTATCAACCGCATCGAATTTATGTATGTGAATATGTGTATGCAGTCGCGTCCACTGTTATCGTTTTATAACGAATTATATCCTGTTATTTCTATAGTTCTTGCTTTATGCAGAAAGTGGTGGTAAATACATATTTCAATATTTCCTGTGTTCAAATAAACTATATCACTAAATTATATAACATGGGGTTAATCACTATTATACTTACATTTTATGATATATTAGCGTTGATCGGTATTTGCTATTACTTTTAAAACTAATCAACAATGTTAGGTTTAATTAAATTGTATATTGCTATATAAATAAAACTATATGTTTTAAATTTTTTAACAAAATGTACCACCAAGTAAACGCCGCCACAATACAAAAATAAAACTATATGTTTATTAAAATGTTATTGATTAAGGTTAGCCCTAAAATTCAAAAATTAAATTATAATCAGTCTGTATTCGATATGTGTTGTATACTTGCATTAAAATTGTACATCTCTAAAACAATTATAAATGAAAAAAGTATATATTTGGTTTCTATTCTTATTTGCTGTGAGTTACATGTACATTTATTCAAAAGTGCGCAGTGTATTTATTCTTCCTTTGCCCGGTCGCAAGTTACCCTGCGGCCTTACACTACATATCATGGATCCATACATCCTCTGCTAAACATCGCCATTATATATGTATACATGTTTTAAAATTGTAGTATTTTAAATGTTAAAATTTTAAATTTTAAAATATGGATCTGAATGAATCCCTTATTTGAAAATTTTATATTTCATTTAATTTATTATTAATAATCTCCACATTGTAAATTAGCTACAATTTAAAGTATTCGTTTTTTAAATAAAAATTAATATTATTAAGATTTATTTACCATTTTTATTAAATTTTCCATTGAAGTTGATATCGTATTTAAACAAAAACAATTCATTTGCTAATGTGCATTAAATTTAAATATCCTTTAAGAAATACCTATTTCGTAAACGTGTGTTTTAGAATAACAATAATTGTCTATGTATTAATTTGCAACTATGTTTAGTAGTGTTACAATGTGTTATAAACGTTAATAATTTGTAATAATATATTAATAAAAAAATAAATTATGCTATTCCCGTTAAGAAGTTATCAAGTTATCAAAAAGTGCATATGCAATAATTTGTTTGCCAGTAATAAGATAATAATGAACTAATCTAAATTTATTTAAATCTTGAAGTATAATTAAAGAATTAGGCTTTGACTTTGTAATCGTATTAATAAAGTTGGCAACCACATTTGATAGCTGAGATTTAGGAGCAGTATACCATTTGGTTCTTGGTAGTATTTTCACCCTTTGATTATATGGTTAAAAAATTTTATTTTCATATTACTTATTTTCTCTTAGTCAGACATGTTCTATAAATACTGTGAACAAACAAAATATAAAATATTTAATGTACAGAAAACCAAAAATAGTAATGACAGAATTAAACTTGTATATAAGGTTATAAAAGATATATTTCTAAGTTTTAGATTTACCTTAAAATCAGCCAAAAACAATCTTAGAAAAATATTTATATACGATCTTATTCCCCATTTTCACCCTTAATGTGTATGGATTATAAACTTTCTACATTCTTCTCTATCTCTTGCTATTATTTTAATCTCCTCCTAGGTTTACTGATAATCTTGTAATTCCAAGGTATATTATACCTCTAGTAGGGTCTATTATTATTTTCTAACCTTTCTTCTCAGTGTCATATAATTTATAGTTTTTATTAGTCTTTGAAAAATATACAAATATATCTAGTATAATTAAATTTAAAAAATATAATTTACAAGTATAAATATATTCAAATTCAGAAATTCATAAGCTTCTCTTGAGGCCAGTTTTGTACTATCAAGAAAATTGTAAATGCCTAAAAATGGTAATAATCGCTTAGTGCCTCGTCTGGAATATATGGCTGGTGCGATAGAATATCCAATGCAAGCTCTCAGAGCTTCTGGTGTGTCGTCATGATATGTGCCATATGGCGTTGTTTCGATGTACACAACACTCCTCCTATTGCCCAAATTTAGGCGTTTCGCCTGCCTAAACCTGATCTGATGGGATCAGCTGATAGTGGAAGATTCCTTTGCAATCTCCCCAAATACATAGCAAAACCTTTTTGGCCATTAATTCGGCGATAATTTTGGCCGGTTTATCGCGTTTAGATCACGATATTTTTCAGTTTTTGAATTGAAATATTATTTGTAGTTCTATATTCTGTTTAAAAACTCCCGTAGAAAATTAAATAGATCAGGTATATATAGGCTAAAATGCAATTATTGTAATTGAATTTAATAAGTATATTGGTATGTGCCGTGCTTGCTAGTGGTGGAAAAAGTGATTACTATATGTTGTTGAACATTCATAGATAACCTAGTTGTTGTTGTAGAATGTATAGCTGACGAATTTAAAATCCAGCTCAAACAATATGGGCGAAAAGTAAACTCACTTGAACAGAAATTAGCACAGACAAAGTAAGAACTGCACAAATAATTGAAGAAATAAATTCATATTTTACTTATTAATTAAGGAAATTAAATTATAATGGTTAATAAATGTGGTATATGTGAACAAGGAGTTACTCCCAATACACCGTATATAAAATGTAACGGCAAATGCAGTAAGTCTATACATATTCGTTGTTCAGGTTTGAAAGTAGTTGAAATTTCATACATAATTAACTCAAAAATTAAATGGGTTTGTTGTAAATGCACTGATCCCGTTGATAAAGCAGTCCCAAGTGATATGATTACTATATCACTAGAAACATTACATAAAATGGTTTCAGAACAATTTAACGCATTCAAAATAGAAATTATTAACTCTATTTCTTCACGAATGAATGATCTTGAAAACAGAATATCGAAATTAGAACAAAATGATCATTTTTCAATTCAGAATTCTAATATGATGGGGATAATTGAGGAAATAGAAGATAGACGGTCACGAAAGTGTAATGTTTTACTTTATAACTTAGAGGAATCTAAATCAGTAGAAGTGAAAGACAGAATCAAAGACGATTTTCAAGCAATTGATAATATTCTTGAATCAGTGGAAGTCAACGTGAAGCCTGCCAAAGTGTTTCGGATTGGGAAGAAATCAGCCGAAAAACCCTGTAGACCTGTAAAAATTATTTTCCATGACGAACAATCTGCTAAAGTAGTTCTAAAATCTAACTCTAAAAACAACAATACTCGCTTACACTTTAAAAATGATCGGACTCTCAAACAAAGAGAATATTTTAATATGATTAAATCTCAACTTTCATACAGAATTCAAAATGGGGAGAAAGATCTTACGATTAAATATCGTAATGACGTTCCCTACATATCTTCCATAACTCATGTGAGCAATTCAGAGGTTCCAAAAAACTTGTAATATATTACCATAATGTAGGAGGTATGAGAACTAAATTAAAAGAATTTATGTTAAACGTTAATAACAGTATTTATGATGTTATTATTTTAACGGAGACATGGCTGTATGGTGAATTTCTTAATAGTCAATTACAGATGCCGAATTACAACATTTTTAGGGTCGACAGATCTATTAGTAGTAATGTAAGAGGGGGAGGCATCCTAATTGCGATAAAAAGTTGCTTTAAATCTACCCTGATATCAGCCGATCCGAATATTGAACATCTATTTATTTCCATCACTATTGATAACACAAAATACATGATCGGCGGTGTTTATATTACTCCAGGATCTTCCGTTTTAAGATATGAAAATCATTGCAATATTGTCAAATCTTTACGTAGTCAATATAATAATCATAAATTTTTAATTTGTGGTGACTTTAATTTAAATTCGGTCTCTTGGAATGCTAATGGTTATGCACTACAATCACCCAGTCCACAAGCTCAGATAATTATTGATTCATATAATTTCTTAAATTTAGATCAATTTAATTTTATACCGAATTCACGAGGAGTTTTTCTTGACTAATTTTTTACGGATTGTGCTCATATATCTGCCTCCTTAGCCGAAGATGTTTTACTCAACTCTTGTCGTCACCACTTTGCATACGCTTTATATTTTCCTATTAATTCATTTAATGAAACACTAGATACGTACGAGACTGTATATCTATTTAAATATGCAAATTATTCCGGTCTTAACGATTATTTATTCCAAGTTGACTGGAATAATATTCTGTCCAATTCTGATATAAATATCGCGACAAAAAACTTTTACGACGCGCTATACGCTGGCATGGATTTGTTTATTCCAACAACAGTTTTAAAAAGGAAACAATCTACTTATCCAGTATGGTTTAATCGAAATCTAATTAATTTACTCCGCAGGAAGAAATTAGCACACAGAAGATATAAATCTACAGGCCGCCAAGAAGATTATTTATTTTTTAGTAATGTACGTTATGAATGTAAAGTACAATCTAACGAGCTGTACATGGAATATTTAAAACGGGTTCAATCAAATCTTTTCACTAATCCACGTTCTTTTTGGAAATTTGCCAATGAATCTCGAAAGGAATATGGCTTTCCTAAAAATATCGAATATGACGATAAAGTTGGAGAAGAGGGACAGGATATCGTAAATTTATTCGCAGATTTCTTTTCGACAGTATATAAAAATGACACAAAAATTGATGGTTCTCAAATCTCTACTGCAAATACTCAACAAGTCTTGGATTTAAAATTGTCTATTTCCGTCGCCGATGTTTTTAATAATATTATATCTTTAAAAAATTTATATTCTATTGGCCCTGATGGGGTACCAACAAATCTGTTACTCAACTGCGTATATTCTTTATGTTTGCCCATTCATTTGTTATTTACCAAGTGTCTTGATTTAGGAATTTTTCCTGATATGTGGAAAATATGTTTATCTACGATCGTACAGAAAGTAGACGCTTTTTGCATCATTTTTCATTGTAAAAGTGGCTTTTTAAAGCACTAGTGCTTTTTTACGTTTTTATTGCACGGTAATGTCAAACTGTTTTTATTGCACAGAAATGTCAAATTTGACAGATGAATGAATAGCACAAATTTTCGACGAAAAACTTAATTTTTTATTAATTGGTACAAATAACTAATAAACTATAAATAAAATATATAATACAAACGAAATGGCAGATTTAGGAACTCCGAAGATTTCATTTAATGCAAGTCGAAGCGATTACAATAAAGCGAACATTTTTTCCATAAATAATAATGGCGGCCGACATTTGTGCAACTTGTTTACTGGTTGCCAAGTAAAGCTTTCCTTAATGCACTGCGGGTAAAATATGTTTTCATTAATTGAATTATTGAAATGACATTAAAATATTACTCATATGAATTTATTCTTTGAAATCCTTTACGATCGAAGATAAAATTTTGTAAGGCACACGTGTATAAAGTTTCTTTATTGCACTCCTGGCTTTAAAAAACTCGCTCGTTCCTCGCTCGTGTTTTTAAACGCCAGTTCGTGCAATAAAGCATCACTTTTTACACTTGTACCTTAAATAACTATTCTTGCATCCTATTTTTAAAAGTGGGAACAGAGGATTGGCTACGAATTACCGTGGCGTTTCTTTACAATCGGCGATTCCCAAATTATTGAATAAATTGTTGAGTGATTATTTGGCATGGATATCCCGCCCAGTTATTTCAAGTGCCCAACATGGATTTCAGTGTGGCAAGTCTACTGCTACTAATCTTTTGGAGTTTAAACAGTTCTTGTCGGATGCCTTGGACAAGCGCAAAGAAGTCGATGCTATTTATACTGACTTTTCCAAGGCATTCGACAGGGTGGACCATACGATATTGCTTCGCAAACTAAAATTGCTAGGCATAGATACCACAATTCTGACGTGGTTAAATTCATTTCTAAATAACCGGACTCAACAAGTTAAAATCAAAAACTATGTATCATATCAAATCCCAGTTACGTCAGGGGTTCCTCAAGGCACTCATACTGGACCGATTTTATTTTTATTATTTATTAATGATCTCGTGGACAATGTGGTTTTTGGGAAATGCCTGTTGTACGCAGATGATCTAAAATTGTATCAGATGATTAACACTGTTGAGGACTGTAGAAGATTACAAAATGGCCTAGATAATATTAATGCATGGTGTATGGTTAACCACCTAAATTTAAATGTTTCGAAATGTAATGTTATATCATTTTTTAGAACTAAAACCAAGATAAATTTTGAGTATTTATTGGACTTGGTTCCTTTGGCAAGAATAGATACTATTAAAGATTTGGGTGTTTTATTTGATTGTCGTCTTACATTCAGAAATCATATAATTTCAATTTGCGATAAAGCTAGAAAAATGTGGGGTTTTATATGGCATCTGTCTAGGGAGTTAAATCCTGAATGTCTTAAGGTGTTATACTGCTCACTTGTAAGATGTCACCTTGAGTACGCGTCTCCTGTCTGGTCACCTTATCTACTAGTGGATATTGAAAGAATTGAGAATGTACAGAAGAAGTTTTTGCGATCTATTGAATTTAAATACAATATTAAACATGTTCAAGGTTCCTACGATTTGGTAATGACTCTTTTGAAGATGCATACCCTGGAAGTTCGTAGATCAATTTTTGACCTAAGCACATTACATAAAATACTAAATTCTTCACTTTTGTTGTGACACATTAAATTAATTGCTTTAAGTTACTCGAGTGTTTTAAGAAGCAATAATATATTTTTTATAAATCAATTTAATTCAAATTTCGCCTACAATAACTCTATTAGTCGTATGCTTAGATTAGCCAATGATTTAAGTGCATATTATTGGTTCAATATTTTTGATTCAAATTTTAATAATTTTAAACGGATGCTTAGGAATAAACTCTGATCATTTAGGATTAAGTGTATGTATGTATGTATATTAATGTATATGCGTAAAGATATGTGTATATATGTATTAGATACGTTACTTTTATTGTAATTTGTTTATTTGATTTAACGTACATCTGTTAGTTAGATTTGGTTTAATTAGGATTAAAATACGTTACCTTAGGTTAAGTTTATTTAAGTTTTGTTTTATGTTATTATTATTGTAAATTGGGGATACCCGTTATTTAGTTAAATAAATAAATTATATATAAAGATGAGGCTGTACAGTATTCAAGAAGGATCAGTCTTAGAACATTTGGAGTGTCAGAATCAAAAAATGAAGACACGGAAAACTTATTAGTGACTTATGTAGAGATAAATAAAAAATAAATATTTCTTGCGCGGATATCGATTACATCTACAGATTGAAAGGAAAATAGGGATCTTCACGTGCAATTATAGTTAAATTAACCAACAGAAAATCCAATAAAATAATTTTCAAAAACAAAAGACGGCTAAAAGGAACGAAAGTTGTGATCAGAGAAGATTTAACCGCAACTAGACTGCAACTCCTACATACAGTAGTGGAAAAATATGAATCAAAAATTAAGAACGTTTGTAATTATAAATGATTATGATGTATTAGCTATAAGTGAAATATGGATTTCGAATAGTGTAGATAGTGATATTATTAACATAAGAGGCTACAATTTATTTCGCAAAGATAGTAGAGGAGGCAGAGAAAATATTTTTAAAATGTTCATTTATTAACACTTATCATAACATTGAGCAGTTATAGATTTATCTAATAATGAAACAGTTGTATTTGGTTGCTTTTAAAGGTCTCCATTTTCAAATAAAAGTTATTTTGTGATAAGTTAGAACAAGCTTTAATTTCTATTTCAATTAACGATAACAAAATATGCTGTTTAGGCGATATAAATATAAATTTAATAAATACAAGTCAACCTGATACTTTTTATTTCAATACAATGCTGGGTGCTTTCATAAAATTATAACTGACCCTACTAAAATATCTGAAAACAAGGAATCACTGCTCGACGTTATCCTTGTTAATAATACTAATTTTATTATGGGTTTGAGCGTAGGTGGTAGAAATTTGCTGATCACGAGCTAACTCATTGCGATCTGGAAACTTAATCGATTAATAATATTCCCATTTACAAACCAATTTGCAGTTTTAAAATTTCAATTTAAATGCCTTTCAAGAAGATTTAAGTCGCATACCATGACAGAGGATATTCTATATCAATAGTATTGATGAAAAAATTGAATATTTTAAGTACAATGTCATGGGAATATTTAATATACATGTACCAATTAAAATTATTAAAGTTTCAAAAAGACGGTTTCCATGGCTCACTGACAATGTTAAACTAGCAATAAGCCTTAGGGACAAAGCATTTCATAAATTAAAACAATTAAAATTAAGTACTCATTGGTACTATTATAAAACTCTACGAAATCAAGTTACTTACATGATTAAACAAGAAAAGCAGGCTTATTTTCAGTACACCCTTAATCGTTCAGGTAAAAAATAAATTTGGAAGGAACTTAAATCTTTGGATATTTGTAATATTAGGAGTAAAGAGATATCAAAAGACATGCAACATACTGATGAAATTAATGATTATTTTTTAAGTTAATTGCGAAGAAGTAATACATTATTATAAAAATAATCGTTTAACTAATGACAATAATGAAAGGTTTAATTTCAGCCAAGTAGATAGTTCTCATATCTTAAAATAATTCTGAGCATAAAAGTAAAGCATCTGATCATGATAATTTAAACATTGATATCATTAAGTTTTGTTGCCCTCTATTACTTCCGTATATTTCACATATAATAAACTCTGTTTTGTATTCCAATATTTTTCCTGAGAGTTGGAAAAAAGCAATAGTGATCCCTCTTCCAAAAATTTTGCGCCCCACTGAATATAAAGATTCGAGACCGATTATTATTTTTCCCGTACTCTGGAAATTTTGGAAAAAATAGTAAATATACAATTAAGACAGTATATCCATAGAAAACGCATAATACCTGACAATCAATCTGGTTTCAGACTCAATCATAGTTGTACCAAGACATTATTTTATGTTACAGACGAAATATTGTTCGATATCGATGTCGATAAAATTGTAGTACTAATCTTATTGAACTATACCAAAGCCTTTGACATGATAAACCACTCTATTCTATTAGCTATATTAGAAAATATAGCCTTGCTCCTTTAGATGTCTCTTTTTTTTAGAGCTATTTATCCAATAGAACCCAAAGTATCAAAGTTGGTAATCAATTTTCAACTGAAAAATACGTTACTAGAAGTGTTTCGCAAGGTTCCATAATTGGTCCATTATTGTTTTTAATTTATACCTCAAATTTTCATAAGCATGTAAAAACTTGCAAGTTAAAAATGTTTGCAGATGATTCACAATTGTTATATTCCTTTTTATTGGACGATCATACATCTGAAATTGAAAGTATTAATTCTGATTTAGATGATATATATAAAATATCAACTAAGCATTGCTTAATAATACATCCCAATAAGTCTATGGTTACTTTGTTTGGTAACAAGAGTAAAGTAAGTCGAATAACATTCATCTCAATGAACTCTACGACAATTCCCATCTTAAAAGAAGCCAAACATTTTGGACTAATCTTGGATAATACCTTAAGATATTCTATACAAATTAATAGTTATATAAGGAAGAGCTTTGCAAATCTTAAACTAATTACCCACACAGAAGTTACTTATCTACTAGCATTAAGTCTATGTTATACAATACTCTTATCTCACTTCTCATATTACAGTCAAATATACCGTCCCTCCATAACTGAAGATATTGCGCGAAGAATTCAGAGAGTGCAAACTAGTTGTCTACGTTTAATTTTCGGAATAAGAAAGTACGAGCATATATCATATAAATTAATTTAAAATGGCTGAATATGTACAATAGATGGAATTTACAGCTTGCGACTCTATGTCATAAAATTATCTTAGAAATGGTGATGTGGCCATCATAGTACTTTCCCTATATATTTCTCGAAAACTATGAGGTTTACGCAAAAATGTTATTTCTAATAATATGTGCAATTTTGAATTCTCTACAATTATTTGTTATATAAATTTTATGTAACTTCAATAGTTTATAAACAATTAGCAAAAAATATCAAAATTTTCAGTTTTTATTATTTTTCTTGAAAGTTAAGCATTTTATGAAAAAAATGTTCAAATAAAACTTGTTCAGTTTATTATCCCCTTTAACTTTTGTTTAAACCGTTTTTTAAAATTTTTCATATTTAGAAAAATATTACCAAAAAACAAAAAAACGCCTCGAGTAATCATCCACTTCCGGTCTATGAATGTTCGCCAAAAGCTTTTCAGTTGAAGTTTTTAACGATAAAATCTTAAGTTTAAAGTTTCATTTCAATCGGATCATTTGTTTTTGAGATACAGCGTCCACAGACATTTTCACGCACGAAAACAATACTTCTCCAAATGGTGATGTGGCCATCATAGTACTTTCCCTATATTTTTCTCGAAAACTATGAGATTTACGCAAAACTACTATTCTTTATAATTTGTTCAGTCTTGAATTCTCAACAACTATTTGTTATATAAATTTCATGTAGCTTCAATAGTTTATTAGCAATTGCCAAAAAATGCCAAAATTTTTCAATTTTTACTTTCCCTATATACGAAGTTTGCGGAAATATCCGTTTTGAGGTCCCCTGAGTCCATTAAACTAATTACTGGAAAAATTTTTTTTGTGTCTGTGTGTGTGTCTGTCTGTCTGTCTGTCTGTCTGTCTGTCCGTGGGTGCTGTACCTCAAAAACGAATGATCCGATCGAGATGAAACTTTAAACGTAAGGTTTGATCGTTAAAAACTGGAACTGAAAAGCTTTTGGTAAACATTCATAAACCAGAAGTGGGTGTTTACTCGAAGCGTTTTTTGTTTTTTTCCGATATTTTTTTTAATATGAAAAATATTACAAAACTTTTCAAACAAAAGTTAAAGAGAATGAGAAACTGAACAAGTTTTATTTGAACATGTTTTTCATAAAATTCTTAACTTTCGAGAAAAAAAAAATTGAAATTTTTGACATTTTTTGCCAATTGCTAATAAACTATTGAAGCAACATGAAAGTTATATAACAAATAATTGTAGAGAATTCAAAAGTGCACAAATTATTAAGAATAAGATGTTTACGTAAACCTCATAGTTTTCGAGAAAAATATAGGGAAAGTACTATGATGGCCACATCACCATTTTTAATTTTTTTCTGGAAAGTTAAGAATTTTATGAAAAACATGTTTTAATAAAAGTTGTTCAGTTTTTTACCCCCTTTAACTTTTGTTTAAGAAGTTTCATAATATTTTGTATATTTAGAAAAATATCGGTAAAAAACAAAAAAACGCCTCGAGTAAACATCAACTTCCGGTCTATGAATCTCTACCAAAAGCTTTTCAGCTCCAGTTTTTAACGATAAAACCTTAAGTTTGAAGTTTCATCTCAATTGGATCATTCGTTTTTGAGATACAGCGCCCACCGACAGACAGACAGACACACACACACACACACACACACACACACACACACACAGGCACAGAATTTTTTTTTCCAGAAATTAGTTTTTTGGATTCAGGGGACCCCAAAACGGATATTTCCGCAAAGAAAATTTTTGAAAAAAAAATCACGAAAACAATACTCCCCCTATATATACTACGTATATAGGGAAAGTAATAAACAACTAGTTTACTTATATAATAAAATACAATTTAGAAATTATATTCATTGTCTGAATTTATGGTCTAAAGGGCTAATACGGCCACCTAAGCATAAAACTTCGCGGTTTGAACGCTCATTTACGTTCCAAGCATATAAAATTTACAAATTCAATCGTTGTATGTATAAATTCTTTCTAGATTCACAAAGTCTATAAATTAATAAATCTCTTATTAATTCTCACAAATTTATATAGAGAGGTATATGTCGGTTTGGTTTATATTTTGTTTCTAATGAATTACTTTTTATTTTTATTTTTGTAGTTTTAAGTAGTTATAGGCGATGGGTTCATATTTTGTTTTAAATAATTTCCTTTTTAATTGTAGTTTAAGTAATTATAACGGGTGTCCAACAATTATTGCAGTCCCGGGTGGCGTTGGAATCAAAAACGTAGGTCGATTCTTACATGTGCCAAATAAATGAACTGACATTTTAATTGTCAAACATAACCTAAACGTGCATTTAAAGTGTTGTTTAAATGCACGTTTAGGTTATGTTTGACAATTAAAATGTCAGTTCATTTATTTGGCACATGTAAGAATCGACCTACGTTTATGATTCCAAGGCCACCCGGGACTGCAATAATTATTGGACACGCGTTATAATTTTTACAATACAAATTTTATTTGACAATATGTTTAAAGGTATCAATGGAAGAACAATTGTAGTCTCTACTGATTTTAATTGGGATCGTATGGTTTCTTCCTACTATTAACTTATAGAATAAGTAAAATTTATATATATATATATATATATATATATATATATATATATATACAGGGTGAGTTTTTTTCGATGTTCTCTATGGGGATCTCGGAAACTATAAGAGATAGAGAAACGGTTAAATGGGGAAAGAAGTGTAGATTTACGAGACGAATAAAATTCCACTTTCAAAGTTTTCAAAAAAGTCAAGGGTAACTAGATATTTTGAAAAAAGTAAAAAGTGTCAATTTTTTAAAATCAATATATCTCAGTTATTATAACAGATAGAAAAAAACTGTAAAGAACAAAGTTTTAGATAATTTTATGCAGATTAATAAATAATAATCAGAAAATTTATATCACTATTATTTTCCGAGATATGACGCAAAATTACATTTTTTTAAATGGAAACCATAGTTGGCTGTGACCTGATTTAAAAGGTAATTTTTTTCTCTTTAATCCAATATGGCATACGACATAGTTATTTCCAGAAATGAGTGAGTTATAGTCATTTAAATTTTATTATAAATAAAAAATTGGTAGCCATGGAAAAGATGAAAGTAAAACAATTGCAATTGTTTATAATATTAGCAATATTGTAATTATTAGTTTTACAGAGATAAACCAAAATGAAACAACTGCATAAAGTAATTCTGTAATTATCAATAAATCAATGGGAGAGAAATATTAATATTAAAAAAATATGGTCAAAGAGTCCAGTATTAATACTATTATGACATAAATTATATCTTTTTAAAATTGAATTTATGGCTTTTTGATTATTCTCATGTAAATTGAATTAAATGTTTCAATAACAACTAGTTTATGATCCTCCACAGATTGATATGATTTTTCATATATTTTGTTTTTTACATAACCCCACAGAAACAATTCTAAAATGCGCAGATTGGGAGATCTAGGTGGCCCTGGGATTGGTTTATTTCTTCCCACCTATGAGTTAGGAAAAGCACCATTTAAATAATTTGTAAAGCTAACATGTTATGAGGTGAAGCACCGTCATATTGGAACCATTTTAATCTTGCTTGTAATGATAAATTTAAACAATCGAGCGTATCTTCAAATGTTTTCTGAAGAAAATGAAAGTAATCATTTTCACTTAGTGAGCTTTCAAAAACATATGGACCGAGAATTATTAATCCAGACACACCATGGATTAAACCCAAATTTAATTTGTAGTTTTTTCTGTAAAACTTTTCGTGGATTCTCTTAAGTTCATCTATGTTCATTGTGGCGATTAAAAATACCACAATTAGTGAACCGCGATTCATCCGTTCATAATATTTTTGTAAGAAACGTTTTACCCTCTTGACAAATGGGTTTATACCACATACAGAAGGCCATTTGATAAATACAAAAATATTATTCTTATGCTGGTTTTTCATTTTTATTTAACTTTGTAGAACTAATAATTACAATATTGCTATTATTATAGACAACTGCAATTGTTTTACTTTCATCTTTTTCATGGCTACCCATTTTTTATTTATAATAAAATTTAAAATGACTATAACTCACTTATTTTTAGAAATAACTATGTCGTATGTCATATTGGATTAAAGAGAAAAAAATTACCTTTTGAATGAGGCCATAGCCAACTATGGTTTTCATTTAAAAAAATGTAAGTTTGCATCATATCTCGGAAAATAATGGCGATAAAAATTTTCTGACTATTTTTTATTAATTTACATAAAATTATCTAAAACTTTGTCCTTTACAGTTTTTTTCTATCTGTTATAATAACCGAGATATATTGATTTGAAAAAATTGACACTTTTTACTTTTTTCAAAATATCTATTTACCCTTGACTTTTTTGAAAACTTTGAAAGTGGAATTTTATTCGTCTCGTAAATCTACACTTCTTTCCCCATTTAACCGTTTCTCTATCTCTTATAGTTTCCGAGATCCCCATAGAGAACATCGAAAAAAACTCACCCTGTATATATATGTGTGTGTGTGTGTGTGTGTGTGTGTAAGTAATCTATTATAGAAATAATATATTTGCACTAGATCTATTCCTGATAAAAATCAAATTAAATGGTTTTCTTTTCGGTCTAAAACAGAAGAGAATTTTATATAAGAAAACAGATCGACTAAACGGTGTCATACTATCGATCATTGACTCGGGCAGCACAATTGGCATTATAAATATTATTAAATTTAACTAGAAATATAGGATCAAAGACGAAAATTTTCAAATTGCAAAATACCAGTGAATAAATACTGATCTTAATGTGGAATATGGACTAATGATGAATACTTTTTAATATCTTTAAAAAGTATAACTTTCACCCCTACCTTCCATCAACGTATCATTCTCTCGCTAACATTTAAATGAGTTTGCTTGTGTCCCGAAGGTAATACTGTGCATTTACAGGGATCAGGCAAATATTAAGTATTTCGAGTATAACTGCACAAGATACGGGAAACGATTTACAGAAGGTAAAGTGATGCAATGTAATCTGCACAGAAGCAGGACAATTTCCTTCGACAGCTTTGTTCGGAGTTAGAGATGTTGTTATTTAGCGAACAGTACAGCAACATTGACACTGCTCACTGATACCGTGATATATTAGGTACTGCAGCTATATGGATATCAGCCCCTAGTAAACACGTCGTTGATGTCCATGGAAGAGGTAGAGATTTTGTTTGGGTCAAGTGTAATTGAACATATTTCTTTACGAATCGTTTGCTAACTTCAAAGAAAAACTAAATAAAATAGAAGATATACTGCTTAGTCTAGGTGGAAATGTTATCCTGGGCAGAGATGTAAACGCAAAGGCGATTGAATGGGGAAAGAATGTCACAGACTCTCGTGGACGGAGAATATTGGATTTGGCAGCTAGGGTAGGTATCTTAGTTATCAACACTGGAAATATTACAACTTTTAGAGGAACTGGTTACTCACAAACCATTCGGGATATCGCTCTTGCCTCTGAAAATGTATCCGGTAATGTTAAGGATTGGCAAGTCATTAAGCAATATACAGGAAGCGATCACCAGTAGATTACTTTTGAATTTCACAATTGGTAGCTCCTATAAGAAATAGGTGGAATGTTGAAAAATTGAACCATGATATACTCACTAAAATCATTGAAGAAAGATGCACCCAAATAGATAGACAATAGCATGCTAATATCGTCGTCAATTAAATATGGCTGCAACAAATTAATGTAAGAAAAGAAACGGGCGGAAATAAGTATACTGGTAGAACAACGACATAGCCAGCCACAGACGTAAGTGCCTTCATTTAAGAAGACTTGTTACTAGACAACGTCAGCTAAAAAGAAACTAAAGATGGCAAAAGAAAAAAAAATTAGCGAGAAAAATGGAATTAGTTAGTGGAAGAGGTAAACAGAGATCCATCGGGGTTAGGATATAAGTTAGTCATGCGAAAACTATGAGCAAGATTAAACAATCCTGTCTTAAATCCAGACAGGTTGAAAATAATTGTTGATGAATTATTATCTAGACACCCACCGCTAGAATCAATACGTACAGATGAAACCACAGTTGTACAGGTATTTACAATAGAGAAATTATTAAGGACATCCTCGGCTTTAGAGAACCGCAAAGCCTCAGGTCCAGATGGTATACCTGTTGAGGTCCTGAAAACAGTCGCGCAGAAATTGCCTGATGTACTGCTATATTTGTACAATAAATGCTTATGAGAGGAAATTTTCTCCGATGCAATGTGTGACGGTTGGTCCTAATCATGAAAGGGAAGAGATCTACTGAGTCGTCATCGGCGTACAGACCATTGTGCTTGCTTGACAAGACGGAGAAATATCTGGAGGGTTTGCTGAAACTACGACTGTAAGAATTTACCGTAGGACCGAACGGCTTATCGGAGAAACCGCATGGATTTAGGTCATTCTACTTTAAACGCCGTGAAACAAGTAGTGGATGTGTTTGAAACAGCACAGACCCAGAAAAAATACACAGGACCGATCGTCGTATTGGTAACTTTAGACGTTAAGAATACATTTAACTTGGCTAGATGGGATGTAATTCTAAAATATAATTTTAACTTATTTGTTTATTCAATTAATGTATTTCTTTGCTTAACTATTATTTCAATTTGTCCAATTTTATCTGTACTTATTTATTAATATTTTATTATTTTTCTCATGATGCACATTTTTATATGAATAAAGAAATTTGCTCCAAAATATTGTGTTAAAGTAATTTTAAGCTCAAATCGCGGAAACAGATATATAAAAATATATAATATTAATTATTACGCTGTAGTCCACTTTAATTTAACTATAATTATTATTTGTTTAATATATACTTTTATTATAATATAAACAATTTTCAACATAAAACGAACCGAATCACGTTGTGCACTTTTACAAAACATAGAATTGTTACTTATACTAAGATGCTCAAAAGCATAAATTTATTCAATAAACGTGATACAACTAACACAAATATCAGACGCGCAATGCAGTTATGTCTAAACATCATTGCGCACTATTCGAAATATGCTGCAGCTTCTCTGCAGCAATGTTTATAACAAAATATATGATGTATTTAAAACAAACAGTTTAAGGAAATTTGCTGCTTTTACACTATAGCAAAATTTATCGAGCCATGAACACGTTTTTATCATGTTTCGTATAGTTATGTAATTTTATATTTGTACCTATTTTGTGTTCAGTGACAAAAAATTAGCTGTGCATATATTAATTATACGTTTCATTTAATTATTAAGTAAAAATAAATGACCTTTTAAATTAGCAATTGGATTGCAGTAGTCAAATGTAGGTTGTTTATTCTTAGAAAGGATACTTAGAAATGTAATGGTGTCAGGTATTAACCCGCTTTTATAAGAACAAATTAATATATTAAAAAGAAATTACACGACATGAAGTATTATAATATATTATTTCATAATATTTTATCTATATTAATTCTTAATTTAAAAAAAAATATTCAGAAACATAATTAAAGTTATACTTCAGTCAGAATGTAAAATTAGGAAGGAAGTTTAAACTAAAATAACTTTATAAGGGCAACTAAATATTAATAGTTTATTTACAAAATAAAACTATTTATTTTATATTAAGGCTACGGAGAAATAAAAAGGATTCTAGGTATTAACTTTGAAAAGTTTGATACAATTCAGAAAACTATAAACTCCACCATTTAAATAAATAAATATAAATACAAATTATTTGCATTACGTTATTAAGTATAATTAATAATAAGTCATACTTAAGCTGTTATTTTTTGTTTATGTATAAGCTAATTATACGTAGAAATTGTTTTCATTGGTGTTTCGATAAATTTAATATATTCCGAGTTGTTAGGTCTTCCGTAACAAGTGTAAAGTCTAAAGGAGAATCAAATTCATTCATTTGATAATTTAGTGAAAGGTTTATAGTTATGATTTACTAGGTTTGTTTAACTTATATATCAATATTGATGTGATGAATAACAAGACTTTCTAAATTGTAGATCGGTAATTAGTAATTTATATTGTTTATTAAATGCATTTAATAATTAATATCAAGCTAACGTCATTTAAACCAATTAAAGACTTTTGATAAAATCAATGCTTGGATTAAATTATTAAAGAATTTCAGCGTTTATGCAAAATACAATTGTAGAGAATAATAAACTAAGGGATTTATAAATGTTAATATTTTGCATGTAGATTATAATTTTCTTGAAAACCACGGCATTGGCATTAAAAGAACTAATTTGTATTATTGCATACTCTGCTATTTGGTAACTTTTATAATCTCACTAAGATCTCTACAATTTCAATATATTAACTAACATTGTAGTATCTCTTAGCAAAAGCAAGTATGTATCCATGATCTAAATATTTTACTAAGTAACAAACGAGTTATTTTTTTGTAAACTTAATAGAGGTGATGATCTTTATGGGGTTGAAAATGACAAGTTTAAATTGTCGAAACTATAGTCACTTAACAAAGTCATTGTTATACAAACAAAATTTAAAAGTGTTTTATTGGTCAATCATTTAAATTTAAATCGCACAGAACAAAAGACAATCAATCATTTTAATGAAGTGATTGACGAGGCACTTATTATTAATTAGATATAATCATTTTATATTACTTTAAATAAATATACATTGCGGTAGTTACGTAATGGATTATTATTTTAAATTGCCAATATAACATAATATTAGTCAATTTAAAAACAGAAAAGGCGTCCACATTCCAGCTACAGTTTGAAATGTAAATCGATTAGGGGTTCGATTGTTACCTTCCACCATTCTGCATTGTTCGCTAAATCCAACCCATCGTGAATTAATATTAGTAATAATATTAATAAATGTGTTTATTTTCTTTTAATAATATCATACTACAGGCCTTACTTGTCTGTGTCCACCCCATTTTTCAATAAACAAATACTACTTTTATAAAGAATCTTTACAGGATTACGCAATAATACACATCTCTAACTTCTTTTATATCTTTTTTCTTATTACTGTAGTGAATTTTTTAGTGAGGTCATGGGGTCTGAGACGAAGGGCATGGTGCTTTGCTCTCAAGTCAATTTAAAGCAACAACTCTAATTCTAAATGATTACTATTGTACTATCCTCCAAGTTTTTCTATTTATTTTTAATTTTCGTCACTTTGCACATTTAGTCAAACTAATCCCAGACCTCTGTTCTTGTTACATTTCCATTCAATTAGACTTTAACTTAAAATATCTATTTTAAAAAAGGTCGAAACTCTAATCGCTGAATAAACCACGTGTGATATTAACAAAGTACAGTTTTATTTATTACTTTATACTGTTCCTAAATTCCCACCGCTTAAAATTACTTCTACGATACATACAATATTGATAAGATTCCTAAAGAAATTTTTCTGACTTTTCATCACAACCCTTGAAAAATAAATTATGCTAAATAACCTGTTTCAAAAATTTGCTCGCTAAATCCATCAGTTAAGACAAAACGCAATACAATAAGTAGTCCCTACCTAAATAAATTCTTGAAATTATTCACTTCAACTAATTAATATATAATGGCTGTAAATTCTACAATGAAGTTTCAGTTAAAGAAAACTGTAATAGTTTGAAATAAAACAACGCAATTGGGAGAGTTTCACATTTATTGTTGAACACTGCAACATGTTTCGCCACACAGTGGCTTCATCAGGCAGATGAATACTGAGTAGTCACTTCAACAATAAATGTGAAACCTTCCCAACTGTGTTGTTTTAGTTCAATGTGATATGGACTTTCGTCATGTATCAATTCAATATCAAATGTTATAGACTAAACAAGGGCGTTAAACACCTAATTCTACAATACATGGCGTTTAATTGGAAAACTGAATAAAAAAGAAGGCAAGCATTATTGAACAGAAATAAAAATGTTATCAAACTATAAAAAGACTAGCTGTTAGCATATCTAACAGTTCCTGATGAAGATTCAATACTGATAGATGAGAGATATATCATATGCATTTAGACGATGTTTTTAAAAGGCTTAAAAACCTTTACAGAATATCTTCTATGATAACTGGTACAGAAAAAAATATATTTATCGACATACAAAGTTAGAAAATTTAGTCCAAATTTTTGCACAAATACTACTTGTTGTTTTGATAATATACCCCGCTCCATCCTCAAGAAACTTTCTTATAGCATTGAAATATTTATTCTTAAATTCTTTAATTTCTGTTACCAAAATAAGTATTTCTCTTCTAAATGGAAACAGCCTTATAACCGTATCCCCAAACCCGGAAACGACTCTTGCTCTATTTGAAAGTACTTATCTGTTATATCATATTCTCTGATAGGCAATGCCATCTAAAACAAGATTTCTTTTTAAATATCTCACAATTCTAGATCCAAACACTAAATTGGTTATTTATAAAAACAACATCACTCTCGTAATTTTAACATCCAATGTTGAAATTTTTCACCCCCGAAGGCCAGAAGAATGACGTTTTTTTACAATAAAATTGATATTGTTATCAATGTCTCATTTGTAAATGTTTCCTACTTAATTATTAATTTCTTCTCAAATAGGAGTACATCAAACATTTTCGTTTACATTTCTCATTAAATGAAGAGTATTGTAAGATTCCCAGCTATCAGCACTATTGTATAATTTTATTGCTCTGAAATCTATAGAGCAGGTCTTCCATTTTTTAATCCCAATAATATTACTACTAGGTTGCTTTTTATATTTCGAGAATAAAGGACACAAAAGAAATTAATTATGGTACTTAGGTTAGGGTTATTTTTCAAAATATTCTTCATAAGGATTAATATACCTACTTTTACATGCCCTTGAACTTATTTTCAAAACGTTTTCTCCACTTCAATTGAGGTAAAAAATATGCTCTTGACCTAATAATTTATTTTTGATTTGTCGGAATAAAAAAGTCATTAGGTGCCATAATGGTGCAGTTGCTACGTCCGGTCTTTCTGAAAACAAACAGGCGACCATTTGCTTCGAGTGCATGAACAACTTTTTTTGAGTTCAGCTCATCATCTTAAAAGTCCTATACAGTTAGTCTTTGTTTACTGTCGGGCACATCATATTCAGGAATCGTCACCTCTTATGATATTATAGACGTATTTTAAAAATATTTATGGAGAAATTCATTCAAGCAATTGACACGAGCCTTTTTTAAGCGATTGTTAAATTATGTGTGATTCAACACGAACATTTCTTTGGTAGCCAATATTAAATGTATGCTAGATCTACTAAAGCTCAAAGATGCATCAATTTGACGATAAGTCACATCATGCAGTATTAGTTCACGCAGAGCATCAATATTTTCTGGAAAAACAAACTATTTTAAACGACCTTCACGAAATTTATCACTAAACGAATTAAATTCCATAAAACATCGATATATAATGATTTTTGGTATTACTTCATCTTAAACAGTCAAATTAATTTCATCAATGTACTGTTGTTGAGATTATTCAAGTCGCGACTCAATTCAATTTCTTGACCGTCAGCAATTTTTCTAGTCACTGTAAATAACACAACAAAAACGTAAATATACTGATAAAAATTAGGACTTTACGTTATGAACGTCGATAGTCAGGTGGCAGAATCTGGGTTATAAATTCCCATAATATAAACCAAACCTTTATGGAATAACGGAGAATTCATCAAACAATCTATAGATATCTTAAAAATGTTTTGCTTTAAGTAACAAGTACAAATTAATCTTACAAAATCCATTCCTTTCTACAAAATAACCTCCAACAGTGATGATAGAAAAATCTTTTATTCCTACCGTTACTTCATGTAAATACATAGGCATCCTCTTTTGATTCTAGACTCCCATTCCTCAACGTTAAACCTAGAATCAAGAAAACTTGGTTGTTCATTTTTATACAAACGCATCTTTTCACAGATTGTCATATCAAAGTCACCAAAAGATCAAGATTTTAATCTTTTCCAAATTAGATCACCCCAATAATCTACTACTACTACCCTTCAAACGAACTCATCTACTAGGTATTTAAAATCATCCTAATATTCTATGTCAAAATATTATATAAACAAGCTATTCGCCCAAATATGAATTCTCACTTTTTCATTAGCTCAAATTATCGTGACTGTTAAACAAGTCTATTAACTTCAGCAAAGGACAGAAATACACAATGGCGAAACTGCTAGAAACCACAATGAGTTCATTGATCTTGTCGAAAAACTAAAAGATATGGAGATAGATATTAACAAGGACCTACTAATCTATTATACAGCCTACCAGAAAACTTTGAATTTTTTTAAATAATCGAATCACGAGATAAGCTTGATGACTTGAAAATAAAAATTATAAGAGAGAGTGAAAAACAAGAAAAATGAGCTACAGGAAAAAGCATCGTACTATGGAGGTAAACAAAAACAAAAGTATTATTATACTAAAAACAAAAGTTAACAGTACAACAAATATAAAAATAACCTGAAATGTGAAAATTGCAAAAAGCTAGGCCACAAAACATCAGATTGCTGGTCAAAAATGTCTTTATGTTGCAAAGAAAAACAAACATGCCTATCTGCAGAAGCTAATAAAATTAAGAAGTGGTGTATAGATAGCGGTTGTATTTTACATATGTGCAATGACAGAAGTTCCTAGCTATGGAGCCACTGACGAAATCCTAAAACTGGCCTCGGATAAAACTGAGAAAATTAAAGGGAAAGGAGCCGTTCAAATAAAAATAAGACGTACAAAATACACTATACATAGCAAAATTATCAGTAAACTTGTTATCTGTAGCTCGAGCAACTGAAAAAGGTTATAGCGTAATCTTCAAGAAGAAAACTGCAGCAATAAAGAATTCCCAAGGAATGGAAATTAATGCTAACAATGTGGATGTAGACACAAAAGAAAAATAACAGGTATGCAATAGGTAGATACTGAAATAGACTCTTGGCATAGAAAAATATAACATCTGAATGACTAAATTTAAAGCAAGCTTTTCAAAATTAAACTATGAAAGGATTATATTTTAAACCTGAAGAAAAACTTTCTGGCTACGAAACATGTTTAAAAGGAAAAATGACAAACTTACCTTTTCCGAAAGAAAGACGAGTAGAAACAAAAGCTCGAGAAAGACTTTGCATGGTATCTATGCCACATGCCAGAGAAAAGTAATGCAGGTTACAAATACTTTGTTACTTTCATAGATGAATACAGCTGTTATGGTAGGGTGTATTTCATTGAGTAATATACAGAAATTCAAAGAATACAAGAAGGAGGTAGTATCATTTACTAACCTCAAAATAAAAATACTGCAAACAGACAACGTAAAAGAGCATTGCAATAGATAATTTGGCGATTATCTAAAACAAAATAGCATATAAAGACGTTGGTATGCCCCGTATACACCACAGCATAACGGGATAGCCAAACAAAAAATAGAACCTTATTAGAAAAAGCCCGTTGTATGATGCTAGAAGCAAATATATCAGAATTCTTTTGGGCAGAGGCTATTCGTACTGCAAATTATATTACCAATAGAGTATCATCAAAAGCAATGAACGGGAAAACCCCTTTTGAGATGTGGGTTGGATACACACCCACAGTAGAAAATTTTCAATGCTTTGGTACAAAAGTTTTTATAGTAAATAAGAGAAACAAGAAAAAGTTTTCACCAAGAGCAACAGAAGAAATTTTTGTTGGGTATTCAGATAATATTAAAGTAGAGATGTGAAATTTTTGGAAAGAATGTTCTTTGACCAAAATAAAGATACTCACCCATTCATTCCACTGACTCTTCTTAAACCTTCTCATGAACAAAACTCTGATAAAAGTGAAGAACTTCCTGAAAATGAATCATCTAAAAGAGAACATGAAGAACGAGAAAGTGAACATTATGAAGAATACGACCAATCTGATGACGAAGACACCCTAACACGACTTGAAAAAGAAGCAGAAAATTAAAATCTGAATATACCACAAAAAAAAAGACACCTGAAAGAGAAAAGAAAGAGCCAATATGGACAGAAGATTACTATTTAGAAGATGACTTAGAAGAACGTATGATATTCATAGAAACAAATAATCCTGGTGAAGAAAATTAAAATAATGAAAATTGGCACACTGCAATAATAGCTGAAATAACAGCACATATCAAAAATGAAACTTCGAAAATAATAAAAAAGGATAAAGATATGAATACCATAGACTACAAAATAGTACTTAAAAGAGAAATAGGATCAGACGACATAGAAACAAAAAAGGGCAAGACTAGTGTCACGAGGTTTTAACCAAAAAGCTGGAGTTTATTATAATAAATCAATTGCACCAGTAGCAAAATTAAGTTCTATCAGATCTCAAATAGCAAAGTCAGTAGAGGAAGGATTGAAGCTGATACAAATGGATGCGACAACATCATATTTAAACGGAGACCTAGTTGAAATATTCCTTATGAAGATGCCAACTTGTTTGGAAAAATATGTAACCGAGATTAAGGTAGAAAAAAGTGCCGGAGATGAACTAACTATCTTCAATAACGCAAAAGCAATGTTGAATGATGTGAGAAAATATAAAGGAAGTGATACAGAGTGGAAAGATAAATGTTGCATATAAGAGAATCGAAGAGTTGATTGCTCACATACTAACAAAGGCACTGCCACGATCAAAATTTGAAGTGTCGCAAAAGTCTTGGGCTGCAGCAGATGATATTTCGTGAGGAGGAGTGAAAGAATCAATTGTCTAGGCTGTATACGGATCGACGTATTGCTGCCGCCGCCAATTTAATTGTCAATGTCACCTCCGTTCTGTCACTTACTGATATCTTAAGTTTCCTTATAATAATAGTGAATAAAACACTGTGAAAGGCAAACGTTGTATATTTTCGTTACCATAAACGAGTCAAAAGTACTATAAATAACTATACCATAAATGTTGTATATGTCTGAATAAATATGCTATGCTCATTGCACTTTCCTCGAAAATATATTATAGTATCTACTTCTTAGAAGAAGTGTAGAATCTATAATGAATCAACCTAAACATGATTTAAAAAAAAACTGTTTGCGAAAGAAAATTTTTCATTTTATGTAGCAAAATATCAATTCAGAATGAAAAATTTGATTAAATGCAAACATTGAAATATGCCCTAAGGTTTATATAGGCAAATAGAAATAAAAATAATAAATGTAAAAAAGTATAATACCTGAAATCCATAGGATTATAAACTGATGGCACGTTGGCAGTTTAACCCTCGTTCGCTATCATTATATCCATCGGCGCAGTTTGATCTCGAGCGCCCTGTTTATTAAATCCGAACCGGGCTTATTTGATCCCGGATAAGTGTACTCGAGGATTGAAACATTTCTTGCCAAGTAACTTTCCATTGCCGGGGATCTAATCAAATACATTTTTATGGAATAACGTCGCAAACTTAAACCCCGACCTGCCGCCCCGCTCCCTCAACAGTGTCAAATAAATTTCCCGACGAAGCTACTTCGGATATAAATTCACAAATGTCATCCAGGGTAGGGGGAAATAAATGTGTGGGGACGTCACTCCCCACCGTCTTGTTTTGTCTTATTGACGTTTGTTGCTAAATGTAGGAAATGTAATTCGAGATCCTGACAAAGTGGTATTGTAGGAGTCTTTTTTTGATAAGAACTGAAGACTTTCTATACAACGTTATGAATGTTAATAACTAATGCTATGGCAATAAAAAATAAATATTATACCAAAATGTTTCCACTACATTATACTACAATATGTACAATTATCTAATAATTTGTGGAACGTACTGTCACATATATACTTGTTATTATAAATTCGACGATGAATTTAAAGTTTTTTTTTTAATATTATTCAACCTTACTATAGATTTCTCAATTTAAAAACACAAGTAATAGTATATTATTTAACAAGCACATAATGAGAGCCATTAATCATGAGAATGAGGTTTACGGAACGAGCCGCAGGCTGCAAGTTAACATCATAAAAATGACAATTCGTTAAAGCATTTGACAAAAAAAATCACTATTTATTAGAAGTAATGTTAACAGTTACATTTGAACAATTATTAAGAATGATAGAAGGTATTGAAGCTACATCTAAATTTACATTTTGATTTGAAACATCTAAATTTACTGATTTAGTGCAACCGGCTGATGTAGCTGTTAGATTTTGAGTTGACGATTCTACTGAATGTAAAATTTTTCTGGTTGTTTCTTTTTTGTTTTCTAAGGAATCGTTTATATAACCTTCTGCAACCACAGTTGACTTCCACCCTCCATGTCGCTTTAGGGCTGTGATATCTCCACCAGCATCAACCAAGATGGTAGCTGAATTTCTCCGAAAGCTATGACCCGTATACTGCTCAGGATTTGGGATTTTCAAAAAATTGGCAATATCTTTTCCCATTTTTGTAAATTTATTACTTCCACTTCGCTGCTTTGTTCACTTTCCATTTTGAAAATTTAGAAGAAAATAATCACTTTTCATCTGATTTCGGATGCAAACATATTTTTTTATAATGTTGTAAAAATTATCAGTCACAGTAAATTTTCTAACAATTTTAGTCTTGGTGGTGGGCACCTTCACTATATAGCAAGAATTAAGGTCTTCTAGGTCCTTAATTTTCATGTTGTATAACTCATTTGAACGACAGGCACCCATTATTCCCATAATTAATGCAACCTATAGAAAGAAACCACTGTATTTTTTCACAAAATGTGTAATTTAAAACTTACTTTTGTTGCAAGAATTTTTTTATCGGGAGCACTTCTAATAAAGTTGTTAACATTTTCAGGAGAAAAGGTATTGGCCTTTTTAGGCGTGAATCCTTCATTTTGTCGCATCAAATAAGCTTGCAGTTTAGCAAAGGTCCCAATATTGATATTTTCATAGATTATTACTGTACTTTTTAGCATAGAGTATTTCTGCCACAATGAAGAACCGTTGTATTTTTTGGACAATTCTGTAAAATATACCAATACTATTGATTCCGACGTAGAATGTGCATTTTTCTCTCTTTTCCACTCACGAAATGCGGTGTATGTGTCTTGATACAGATTACGCGACTTTTCGGGCAACAAGTTGATTGAAGCAATTTCAGCGGCTTTTCTTAATTCCGGGGGTGTTAAATCACACTCTGTTTCTAAATCTATATTCTTTCTTACACTCGAATCACAAGAGTAACACACAATTACGAATCAATTTCTAATGAAATTGATGTTTGTTTACTAGACGTCAAATTTGTTTAACATGAGATATCCTGATTTTGTAGTGATTTATTATTATTGAATAGATGGGCAGTGATAAGTCAAAATATTATTCACAGGTTACATAACCTGTTAATAATGAATGTCATTAATATTGATCGTTTGCTTGTATAATTGAAACATTATAAAGTGGTTGTGGATAAACTTTGTTTATATCACACGTTTTAGTAAACCTTTTTGTGACTATAGTTTCATTCGCAAACAAAAGTATTTAGAATTTCGATTGCGCAAAGTTTATATCAGTTTTATATTCCATTGATAATTGGGATGTATATAAGGTCGGTCTGGTAGTTTAGTAGCGGGATGTTCGGATTACGTTTTACTTTAAATAAATTAGCTGCCAAATCTTTAATTATATTAATTTCTTGCATTCAAAGTTTTAGTAGGTGTCGGGATTTTGATAGTATTAATGTGTCGTTGAATGTGGGTTACATATATTCAAATATTTTCCCCTTTATTTTAGCTATTGAAATATTTAATATTTCTATTTTATTCTTTATTACCGTAAATACGATGTTTGGATGAACTGCATGAGCTGAAAAGTGCGTAGTCTAATATATGGATACCTCCACAAACTATAGAGTACTAATTTTAACTTTCTATCAAAATTGCATGACAATTCATTGAGAAGTGTATAAGTTATAGTTTTGGAAGTGCCCTACCTCTGAATTCAGTTTTACAATGAAAAAAAGTCAGTTTTGTGTTTTGATTTAACATTGCTTCCTGATATGAAAAACACTGTTAAAGCAAACGCATGACTTGATAAATGTTATTGCATGCCTGCCCCACATAATTCAATCATCATATATTATATTTAAAGAAAACACCTTTATTGGCATAAAAAGTACAAATTACACTTCTTTTTTCTTTTTTCACTCCTCCTCTCTTCTCTTCTTTCTTGCCCCCCCCCCCCAAACCTTCTCAGGATCTTTACCCTGGCCCCATCTTCTCTCATCGATTCCACTACCCGTCTACAACCTTCCACCCATTCCGCATCCACTCCCTTACATTCCTCCGCCAAATGTACCCACATATCCTTCCCTTCCTTGCATAGAACGCATATCCCGTATCTTTCACTTATCCATCTCTTCCTCCCTCTCTCTTCCGCCTCTCTCTTTTGCCTTTTCATGCACCCATCTCGCCACATTCACCCTTTGTTCTATCCACTCCTTCACGATCTGACAGTCTCACCCTCTCACACATTCTTCTCCTTTTCACTCTCCATCCTCCCATGCCTCCCTTCCATACCTCCTTCACCAATCTTGTCTTTTCTAACCCCCACAATTTCATCTCATATCTAGCTACTCTATTTATGATTTCGTACCACATGCTCTCCCTATATGATTCCTGAGCAGTATGTATTCGGGCGTCGATTTCTCTATCCCTAACATCTGCTTCAGAAAAAACCGCTGCTCTCTCTCAACCCTTTCATACCTCCTAACACCCCATACATCACGATTGGTCTCACTCATGCATCCCATGAAACTCTCACATTACCATCCATCCTCTTTCCCCATCTCTCCCTTGCCATCCCCACGCATTTCTCGTTTTTCCCTGATTCTATTTAATATGCTCTTCATACCCTCCCGAACTCTTAAACATAAAGCCTAGGTACTTAAACGCTCTCACTCTCTCGATCACCTCACCATTCTACTCTAACTCTCCAATTCTTTCCTCCCTTCTTTTGTTCCTAAATCTCATCCACTTCGTTTTTCCAACATTCACTCTTAACTCTCTTATCCATGTACTTCTCCACTCTCGCTAACATCTCTTTTACTCCCTTTAATTTCCTCACCATTAACACCATATCGTCGGCATGCGCCAGCATCCACACCTTACTTCGCCTAATCATTACCCCGCCCGCCTGCCTTTTTCTCAACACATCGTCTAACTCTCCTGTATAAATATTAAAGAGTATTGAGCTCAGCGGGCAGCCCTGTCTCACCCCTTTTCATATCATGTTTCATCATACACCGTCCATACAAACTCCACCATACCCTCACTCACTCCTCTCCTTCAATTTCTCCCTTGGTACAGAATCATACGCCGCTCTCAAATCTCAAAAAAAAAACGCATACATACTCTCTCTCCCATCACATGCTCTATGATTCTGAGGAAGAACATCTGCTCTCTCGTCCGTCTTCCCTTCCTAAAACCTCCATGCACCTCTGGCACCATTTTCTTTTCCTCCACCTCCTCCTCCAGCCTATTTTTTACCATCATCATTGCATAATTATATCCTGTGTTCATGACCGCTACACCCCTGTGATTTTCCACGACTCCCGCCACTTAAGACTCGGGTATTTCCTCATCTCTTCTCCATATCCGGTTCAAGATGTCTGTCAACTCTCTCCTTCATTCTCTTCCTATTTCCTTCAACATGGTCTCCTTTAATCCGTCAGGCACCGGCGCTTTCCCTCTTTTCAGCTCCTCGAAAGCTCTATCCACCTCCTCCTTTGTGAGATCTACCCCCTCTCCCATTTCTCCTCTTCTCGAGGAGAACCCCACTCCTCTCGGCTTGCCGCTCTCTTGCTTTCACTTCTCCGTCCATTTTTCGAGGTCCACCTCCACTTGTCTATTTCTTTCGGCCGCTCTATCATCAGAAAGAAACAGAGTCTTCGTAATGCAAAAACGAGCTTTAGAGATTATATTAAAATTAAATCACAAAACATCGTGCAGAACAAGATTTTCGTTTAGGGGAATTCTCACTGTTACAGGCATTTATATCTACGAGTGTTTAGTATTTATTGCAAGTAACAGAAATAATTTCAACTGGTATAACATTGAACATGAGTATCAAACTCGTAATAAATGTAATATGCGTTATCCACTATTACATAGGACTCATACCAAACGGATTTGGTTATGCAAGTTTGAAGTTCTTCAATCATTTACCAAAGTCCTTTAAAGAGAAAAGAAACTTTAAAATTTTTAATAACCTTCTAAGGGAAATTGAACCTTATACAATCGAGGAATACTTGAATTCTCTCCGTCGTTAGAGTATAAGATATAATGTTAGACGCTATTTTGTACGTAATAATTCTGTATTTGTATGAAATAAAGAAGTATTATTATTATTTTGTTTTGTTTATCTTAGCTTGTAGCTAGTTTTATCTGAATAATAGCAAAGCAGTTCAGCTTGAGCTATTATTTAATAATTTCCGCACTATATGACTATAATACTATAATACTATAGTATTGCTGCTTTTTGGATGGGGGTCAGAAGTTTCTTCAGAAGTTCACAGCGCTCCAAATTTTGTTGTAATTTCAATAATCAAGCATGACTTTTTTCTTTATTAATTAATATACCTGGGCGGTTGTAGTCGAGAGTCCTATCAGTTATTATTGGCCTGTTCCAGCATAAGACAACTTTAGTAGATTCAAGAACTGCCTCTGGTTCATGAGGTGGTGGCTTCTTGATTAATTCGAACTTTTGTGCTAACTGTAGGTGTATTATTTTACAGACTTGGTTATGTCTACACAGGTATGCGCTGTTTGCTAGGTGTGTGCAGCCGCCGATTATATGGTCGATTGTCTCTGCTGGAACATTACACTTTCTACACCTGTCCTCGATATTGGCTTTGAAGATGTATTCTCATAATTACGCGTGCGTATAACACCATCTTGAATAGCAGTTAAAAACCTTAGGTTTCAGCATGGAGGTATCCCCTCTGTATATTCAAATGTTGCATCTGTATCTACTGCTGCACAATTAAGTGAGGTGGGGTATTTTCCAGCTGCCTTAAGGTTCACAATTACGTCTTCTCCGTTAGCCGGTATGTTTAAGTTTAACGGGGTGTAATTGAGGTCATGAGCTCTAACGATGTTAATGTGATTGCTATTTATTCCAAGAAAGTAAGTACCCAGGTTACCTCCTCTAAATCTAAGTAAGTAAAATCTTTCAATTGCCGATCGTGGGTGTTGTACGCGAAATTTGGTGAGTAGTGTTCTAGTTAGGAGAATTTCAGTATTCCAAATGAATAACACAAGGTAGGTATTGCCCATGTATTTATAGCTTTTGTGATGTTCCGGCCATACAGGTAAGTATTTAGAAGCTTATTATTATTATTATTATTATTGCTTCCTCAAACTATTTCATTGACCCAACTGTCCAACATTTCACCTCTTTCAGTTTCTCTCTCATTCTTTTTAACGCCCATTCCCTAATCTCCTCCAGCACCATCCTCTTCACTTCACCTCTATCACCCCCTTTCACCACTATGTAGTCTCAATCACCGATCCTCATTTTAGCCCTACATACGTTTTCCTCCCATCCCAGTCTCCTTCCGTATATTATATATTATTATTAAGAGTTTCGTCGTAAATGTACGAGTACAAATAGTGCAGTTACTCTAGAAAATCAGTGAAATCAATTTGAATGAAAAAAAAAAATGAAATTGAGTGAGCTAGCTAACACCATAGGCATCATCAAAAAAGTGTTGGTTATATCTTTCATGAACATTTCTTCCGATTTTAGACGATTGGCCAAAAAGTGGAATGTGTTTGATTTTCAAATCAAATTTTGGCCCTGTTTAACCTCAGTAAGAAGGAATTTTGCGTCGATTTGTGTTAATGGATGAAACATATATCCATTACTATATACCAGCGTCTAATCGGTCTAATCAGCGAAGTGGAAATTGACTGGCGAAAGCTGTCCAAAATACTTGAAGGCTTAACAACCGGTAAAGTTTTGGCAGGTATTTTTTGGAATGTGTATTACATAATATTCATTAATTATCTTGAACATAGTAAAACTATCAATAAAGAATATTACTGCATTATTGGATCATTATCAAGTCCAAACGGTTACATTTTACAATGAAAAAAATGTTGCATCATAAAAACAATGCTTCGAGAACCAAGTAAACGTTCTCGATACGGCATTGAAGATATAAATGGGTCCCGTATCCCCTGTATTATCCAAATCCAGCCTGCATTATTACTATTATTACTAACACTTTACCTCTACCTCATGGTAGTATTTGTACATATTATAAAGTGGCGAATGAAAATGTAACTGCGTTGCGAGTTCGTACCCTGGGAATGTGAAATTTAAGTCTTTCTGTAAAACTCTGATCACCAATTCTGCCATTGACAAGCTTATATAAGTTATGGTTGTTTGCAGTTGACCATCTGTCGAATTCTAATAGTAAGCTGGTGTACTGTACAGTTCTGTTCGGGTAAATACCGAACATCTGAATAAAAAAATTAAAAATTTTCTTTGCACACCCTCAAGTAGGCCCATTAAGTACAATTGGTAGGGCGACCACACTAAAGAGCAATACGCAATACATCAGCTAACTGTGAATGAATGAATCGTACAGTGTAATAAGCGTGTCAATATTAGAGAATTGCTCTCAGTCTCCAATAATGAAGCCCAACAGACAGATAACACTCGTTGACTAATGTGAATATATGGCTTTTAAAATTTAAGCTTATAGTTAAAAGTTATACCCAGATCCTTGATCTCAGAATCTCTCTGTAACTTTGACTTTGTCGCTAAAGATAGGGTTGGTTTTCCCAGTAAAAGTAAGTACACTGCTCTTGTTTTTCTTCATTCTGAGACCATTATCAGTAAACCACTCATGTAATTTATTCAAGTCCTCTTGAAGTAATTGACTATCTGAGACACTGTTGATTATCCTGTAAAGTTTGATGTCGTCAGATTTCATTAAGACATCGGATGAAAGAGCACTGCAAACATTATTAATAAATAGAAGGAATGGTAGTGGTCCCAGGTTGAATCCTTGGGGTACCCCGGCGATAGCTTCATACACCGCAATGCTTTATAACCTGCGAGCGATCCCTCAAGTAGGATTCAATGACATTGATTATGTTACCAGCTATATTGAGATCTTTAAGCCTGTAGACGAGTATTGTATGAGGTATATTATCGAAAGCCTTACTCAAGTCTGTATAAATAAAGTTAGTTTGGCACTGCTTATACAAATTCTCGGAGACGAACTGAGTGAAGTTCATTAAATTAGTTCTTGTTGAGCGGCCGGGCATGAATTCATGTTGTTTAATTGTGATGGAATGACGAACCAAGAATAGTATGTGTTTGCTCAGAATGCACTAAAATATATTAGAAAAATTACTCAAGAGAGCAATAGGCCGGTAGTTTTTGATCTGAATGCGCTCACCAGATTTATATACGGGAACAATTTTCATTTTCTTCCAGATCCGAGAAAACGTGTAATTTTTAAGAATAAGATTAAATATGCAAGTCAGAGGTTGATACAGAACTTGACTACAATCATTCAGCAGAAAAGAGGGTATTTTATCCAAGCCAGCAGTCATCTTAGCTATAATATTTTTAAGTTGTTAAAGGGCGTCATCCTCAGAAACAAACAAGAAAATATGTATGTAATTCTCCGGGTAAACCGTCAAGTAATGCTTACATTATTATTGTTATAATTATCGCTGTTGACAGTTCCCTTTATTTATCGGTGGTTATCAGGTAGTGGTTTATGGTAATTGTATCTGTAATATCTTTATTAATGGTTTACGCGAAAAGTTAATACTCCAAATTAAAACTCGTCTCGTGACGACCGCATCCCCTAAGTCTTAGTGATCCATCGCATGAGACCTTTTGGTCCTGCACTAGTCACAACATTGATAGTTGTACTATTTGTAATTGGGTAATTAATATATCTTGTCTTACTTGGTTTAAATGCAAAAGATAGAAACCGAAAATGTTTGCACGTCACATATCCTAAATTTTTAGTGGTTACTGACTAATTACCAATTTATTATAATTCAATTAATTATACATAAGATATTTTTTGATTTTAGGAATAATATATGCCTTCTTTTAAATTATTTTATTCCTGATTTTAGTTTGTAGTTAATTAAATTAATAAATAATATCGATAATCCACGTTGGGTTCATTTGTTCAGAAAATTAAAAAAACTGACGATTCTTCAACAAATAAAGATCAATCTATGTCAACAGTCAATTTAAATTATCCACCTACAACTGCATCGACGTTTACCGAATACAGAGGATAATCTTCCGGATCTTCATTAGGTTGTTCCCAGCAAGAGAAAAAAGAGCATACAACATGTACATCTAGAAACATCACAGCCGGTATCTCAATATTCTATATTATCAGGTAAAGATGTTGTTTTGATAACTATTCATATCAAAATGTATGCAAGTACAGGCTGCCTGCAATGCTATTGGTACCATTAAATAAGTCATTTAATTTTTTAATGCCTCGTCCAAAAGATACCATGTGATAAACATGCCTTTTAAACATTATGGAGTTATTGGAATTAATCTTGCAATGGGAAGATAATCTTCTAATAAAGCTAAATTGCTAAAGAGCTAATAACTTGATAAGTCAATAGTGTTTGATGTTTTATCTAACAAAAGGAAAAATACTGCCACATTTAAACAATTTATAATGATTCAGTCAATATTTTTTATATACCTCGAATTACCAAATGTCAGAGAAGTACACCAAACGTGGATCAATCGATTATAAAGGATTATTTTTATTTATCTTTTCCCCTTTTATCCATTACGGGTGTCTCTACAATATGTCTCAGTTATTTTCTTTTACACGTCTTTATCACTGTTACCTAGTTTGTGCCATTTTTCTTATTTCTTTCTATTCTATTCTCCTTCTTTCCGCTGCTTGATTATTAACAAGCAAGGAAAAGTAGATTTCATTATTTAAGAAATAAATGATTTTTAATAAATTTAGTTGAAAAAATCTGTTTAAAATTTTACAGATTATTTTATCATGTTTTTATATGTCCTATATTTATTTCGGATGTGGTATTATTTGTTTTTTCACATACTGAATAGAAATACATTACATTTCCGCATCCAAAATCGTTGAGAAAAGTAACACTTTTCCGCATAGCAATACTTTTCTGCATAGCAACACTTTTCCGCATGGATACACTTTTTCTCACTACTTTTATTTACTATTAATCAATGTCAGTATCAGTTACATACATGGAGTAATATATACAACACACGTACTATCGGTAATTATTACCTAATTTTTATATGTCAGTGTCAAAAATGAAATCGCAAACACCTTTATAATTGATGTTATATGCAGTATGTGAAAAAATAGTGTGTACAACGCGTGGGAAATGCGCCTTTCCGCACTCGAGTAGTAACATTTCCACACTTGTACAAATAAACAATATATTTAGGTTAGGTTAGGTTAGGTTGGTGTGGCAGCACCACGAAGAGGTGCACACTTAGGCCTAGATAGGCCCGTTGTGATACCAAATTTCCCTTTCCTGAGTTCTTATGGGAACCATTTGGAGCCATTTATGAATCTGGCTATGCTTCTGGCATCGGTTGTCTCGATGTCGGAGAGCTCATTCATAAAGGAACGGCCTAGGGAGGAATCTCTTATTCCGGCCAGCGCGGGACATTGACAGAGGTAGTGGAGTACGTTTTCCTCCTCCTCTTCGTTGAGGCACCCTCTACAAAAGTCGTTGAGGGCTATTCCTAACCTTTCTGCGTGTTTGCCAATGGGACAGTGTCCCGTGATGACTCCCACTGTTAGCGCAATGTCATGTCTCTTTAATGAGATGATGCCATCGCTTCTTTTGCTGTTGCAGCGTGGCCAAATCTGCCTTGCTGTGCTACAGCTGCTCTCATTCATCCACCTTTTGTTTGTTAGGTTTAGGATGATATTGCTTAGGATTTCCTTGCTAGTCGCTAAGGGAATTCCTGGGTTTATTGAGGACGAGTGAAGCTTCGTTCCATTCTTAGCCAGCTCATCCGCTGTGTCATTGCCCGGGTTGTTGCTGTGGCTAGGCACCCAGATGAGTTGAGCGTTTCTCTGTGTTGCCAGTTCATTTAGTGATTTCCGGCAATCAGATACCACTTTTGAGGTGCTACTCACACCTGTTAGAGCCCTGATTGCCGCTTGGCTATCAGTGTAAATGTGGACCCGGTTTGCGTTTGTCCTATTGATCCTTAGCCATTCTACTGCAGTATTTATGGCGATTACTTCTGCCTGTAGTACTTTACAGTAGTCTGGTAGTCTGAAGGATAGTCGGATCGTCAGGTCTTCGGAGAAGACTGCTCCCCCAACTTTTGTGTCCTGCTTAGAACCGTCCGTGAAGACGTGTAGTGTCCCTGCTTCATTTTCTTTGTCCACCGCCCAGTCTTCCTTGGTAGGGATCTGGGAGGAGAACTTGTTATGAAATGCAGGGATCGGTAGACAGCGGTCAATATTCTTAGGGACACCGGGGAATTCTTTGAGAATTCTTGTGTGTCCCCGCGTATTAGTTGTGAGTCGGCAGATTGAGTTCAGTCTTAATGCTGTTGTTAGCGCAATCTGCTTGCCGAGGAGATCCACAGGGGTCAGATTGAGGATTGTTTCCAGTGCTTTCGTGGGACATGTCCTAATAGCTCCTGTAATCATCAGGGTTGCCAACCTTTGGACCTTCCCAAATGCTTGCTGGTGAACCTTTTTGTCCAAAGCAGTCCACCATATGAATACGCCGTAGTAGAGTATTGGCCTTACTACTGCCTTGTAGAGCCAGTAGGTGATGTTGGGTTTCATGCCCCATTTTTTGCCTACCGTCTTTTTGCAAGAGTACAGCGCCACGGAGGCTTTCCGTACTCTTTCCTGGATATTAGGTTTCCAACTGAGCTTTCGGTCCAGTATGATACCTAAATACTTAGCCTGTTTTTTTATCTCCAATTCTACTCCCATTAAGATGGGGGGTGAGAATTTGGGGATTTTGTGTTTCCTAGTAAAAAGAACTAGCTCAGTTTTTTGTGGGTTTACGCCTAGGCCGCATCGTTCACACCACTGAGTTAGTATTAGTAATGCCCGTTGTGTGAGCTGGGACATTACATTGAGATGTTTCCCTGAGATGGCTAGGGCCACATCATCTGCGTAGGCTACTACCCTACATCCGGAGTTGCGTAGATCTAAGAGAAGGTCGTTTAACGCAAGGTTCCAGAGTAGGGGAGAAAGGACCCCGCCCTGTGGCGTGCCCCTGTTCGCTTGCCTACTTATACGGGAGTTCCCTAGTTTGGAACGGATGTTTCTTCCTCGGAGCAACTTGCCTATGAGGTCGACAACTGTTGCCTCAATTCCAGTTGCGTTTAAGGCGGACTCAATGGCTTCAGGGTACACATTGTTGAACGCTCCCTCGATGTCGAGGAAGGTCACCAGCGTGTACTCCTTGTGGCCCATTGTTCCTTCTATTTGACTAACCAGGGAGTGCAGAGCTGTTTCCACGGACTTCCCTTTGGTGTACGCATGTTGCGAGGTTGACAACAACTGGGGGTTTATGCTCCCTTTTATGTAGATGTCAAGTAACCTCTCTAGTATTTTGAGTAAAAATGAGGACAAGCTTATGGGCCTGTAGTCCTTTGGTCTTGTATGGGATATCTTCCCGCTTTTGGGAATGAAAGTTAGTTCCACCTTTTTCCACATCCTCGGGATGTACGAGAAGTTAAAGCACCCCACGAACATGGTTTCCAGCCATGGTATAACTATGTCCTGGGCTTCTTGCAATTCAACTGGACTGATGCCGTCTGGCCCAGCTGATTTATATGGTTTGAAGCTTTTAATGCTCCATATAAGCTTCTCTCTGCTCACGATCTTGTGAACGGGGCATTGAGAATGAGAAGTTTCTGTGGACATGGATTCATTGCTTATTCCTCTTGGGAAGTGAGTGTCCATCAGAAGTTCGAGCGTTTCTTTGCATGAGCTAGTCTAGGTGCCGTCTTCTTTCATGACGAAACCTGGGACTACAGGATCTTTAGAAAGAATTTTGCGCAGTCGACATGCTTCTGAAGTGTCTTCGATTTGGTTACAGAATGACTTCCATGCCGTCCGCTTGGCCTTTCTTACTTCACTTTTGAAGCTTCTGAGACTGTCTTTATAAGTTGACCATTCATTGGTGTACTTAGCTTTGTTGAACAGTCTACGGCACTCCTTCCTTAGGGAGTTTAGTTTAGGGGTCCACCAAGTAGGTTTGCTTTTGCCTTTTCTTGGCGTACTGGGACACGCAGTGTCTATTGATTTGTTGCATGCATTGGAGAAGACCTCCACCATCCGATCCAGCTCCTCCATTGTGGTGGGTATGGGTGGCTCAGATGGTAGAGTACTCGATAGGGCAGTTCTATACTTTTCCCAGTCGGTTCTCCTTTTGTCTACAAATCTGGGGCAGTCTTGCATTTGAATATCAAGGTTGAATTCGATATATCGGTGGTCAGAAAAGGAGTGTTCAGAGGACACTTTCCAGTTCCTGATAATGTTGAACGATTGTTCGGTGACTAGAGTAATGTCCAGAACTTCTCGTCTATTAGCAGTTATAAAGGTAGGGGTATTCCCTTCATTACATATGGCGAGGTTGGAAGTAAGTAAGAATTCTAAAAGTGACTCACCTCTTGTGTTGGAATCCGAGCTTCCCCAGATGCTATGGTGGGCGTTCGCATCGGCTCCAATTAGGACGCTGGCTCCTTCCCGGTTAGCTGCGTCAAGGAGCCCACTCAGACCCTCGGGGGGATTTCTTTATCGTGGGCGAAATAGGAGGAGACCAGCCGTAGCGTGTAGGACTGGTACTCCATTGATACAGCAACAGTGTCGCTGTTGCTGAAATTTGGCAAGATAAAAGCATTATATCTTTTATTTATAAGAATGCAGGAGCGTGGCTTACCCGAGTCCTGCATGTGGAATAGTCTATATTCATTGGAGCCTAGTCCACAGATCCTGTTCCCCACTATCCAGGGTTCTTGGATAAGGGCGATGCCCTCCCCTCTGTGTGCTAGGCGAAGGAGCAGAGCAGCAGAAGCTGCCTTGGAGTGGTGGAGGTTAATTTGCACTACCCCCGTCATCTTGGGCCGGATGCTTACATGACACCTCGACGACCGTCTTATCGTTTTCGTCTTCGATGTCAGAGGAGAGTGACGGATACATGTCCGGTTCGCTCTCCTCATCCAAGCCCAAGGGGCGGAATAGCCTACCTAGGTCCGATGGGGTGTCGCTGTCCGACACATAGGAATGATGGGTTTCCATCGCTTCTTGAGATGTCTCCTCCTTCTTGGAGGAAGTCAGTTGGTCTTTTTTATAGATGCTCAGGGTGATAGAGCCGAAGCCATAACTTATCACCCCTTTGCAATCCTTAAGCAAGGTTAGGGATTCCTCGTTCAGTACGACAATCGCCTGCCTCGTGTTACCCCTTGCCTCGCTTGTTTTGGCCACTCTCCAATCTTTGGTGGGTAGCGTGGGGTTGCTCACCTGAATGATCTTCAGGATCGTACTAGGGTCCGAGGGTTCTGCTGGGATCCAGGCTCTAGATCTCGGTCTGTTCGGGATCTGGTCCCTTGTTACAGCCTCGATTCTTGCCCCAGGCCAGACTTCACCCAATTCCCCAATGGCAAGCTTGTACAGTTCTGCCGATCTTTGGTCGGCACAGGCTATAAGCTTTACATGACCCTGGTGCCAACCTGCGTCTCTGCACTTGGGAGCGGGTCCTGGATTCTTCTCGAGAATGTCCAGGTATGCTTTTAGGAGGCCCATCTCTACCAACTTCCAGTTGGCTGCCGAGATGGACCCTTCTTTGTGGCTCCTGTCAATTACTGCCCATACGAGGTGTTCCTTAAGGATCTCGCTGTAGGAGCGGTTAGGAGGCCGTTTGGTGGTTTTAGGAGAGGGACCAATCCTCGCTTTCTTCGTAGACACGGGAGGGTTCTCGTCCAGAGAGCGCTGTCTTTTCGACGAGCCTGTCTGGCTGACTTTTGCCTCGTGCAACTTGATGACATTTCGAGCCCATTCCAGGGAAGCCTTGTCCTTATCGGATAACTGTTGTTCTGGAATGGCCTCAAACTTGCCACGGATTCTGTAAGCCGCTTTCCTGTCCTTGTAGGCCTTCATTGAAGGTCGGACCTCCACGGGCTTGCCCGAAGGGGAGCCTGGACATTGTTCGGCTTTGCTAGAGGTGCTACGCCCAGGTTTGGTGGCCGATGGCTTAGCACCAGTTTGTTTGGAGTCCTTTTGGGACGGTTGTCTCCCTTTGGGGGTTGACTTGGAGGGCTTTCGCCCGGATAATGAATATTTGCCCACACCAGATCCGACTGGGCTGCCCGCTTCCGCGGGGTGGGATTGCGTGCTTTCGCACGTACCCACCTGGTGACTTGGTTCCCGTTTTGAAATATTCATTGTAGGGGGTTGCTGGTTTTGGTCCGCCCCTCCCATTGCTGGGAGGCTAGCCCCTATCCGCCACCTGGGGAGGCGCCCGATGGAAGACCAGCAACTCCACACGGGAACAATATATTTAAAAATAATAGAATTAAATTTTGTTATTATATAATATTCCTTTTTATATAAATTATATTTTTTGATGTTTATTGCTTTGTATTTATTGAATACAACAATTTTTTCTTTTTTTTTAAATTACCCCCTTAAGCCGGTTGGCTGGAAACGCCCTTGTAAATATGTAGACAATATAATTTCTGGATTCAATAGTACACCTAGACATCAGAATCTAACTGAAATTAATAATACCCTTCTAAAAATTTACGATACAAAAAGAAGAAAAGAGTAATATTAAATTTTTATATTTTATAATAACAAAAACAAACGAAAATACATTTGAATATAAAATTCACAGTAAACCCATGTTCGCGTAGACATCAATAACCTCATAAACTTGACATTATCAAAAAAGTTTGATATGTCGACTTAATAATAAATAAAAATTAAACACACTGAATAATATTTATGCTCAATGGAATTAAAAAATTTGTACAAAAAACTGCAATTTTTTGGAAATAATACATTTTTGTGGAACAAATAAAATTTTTAATATACTAAAAAGCGTAGCTTTAAAATCTCTTTATAAACTGTCCAATGATATTTATAATAATAAAATGCCTGTACAATCTCAACAAAATATTAAAATTAAATAACCATACATTCGTTAAAAGGGAACTTGAACTAATGCATTTTGCCATTAAGAAATTAAAAATGGATTTACTCGAGATCCTGGAGTACACAGGCCAACATAATTTTTGGTATTTTGAATTTTAGTGTCCTTAGCTAATACGGGTACGTTGATTCTGAATGTGAATTTGGTATGAGCCCATCACGTCAAGATTTTTCACAAAAATAAAAAAAAACTTGTGAGATATTTTGTACTAGATTATGATATTTCGTAAATTGCATTAAATTTATTTCTTTAAAATACTTGATATATCGATAGAAAATATTTTAGTATAATATTATGTTCATTTCATTTCAATAACTTTGTGGAGACCTCAAAATAATATCCATGCTCCTGGGTCAGCAGTCTGGATTCACAAAGCATCCATTTTTATTGTGTGAGTGGGACAGTCGATCACGAAATTTTCATTACGTTAAGAAGGAATGGCCACTCAGAGAAAGACTTGTACCGAGACAAAAAATGTGCTGTGTGATGCATTAGTTGACTCAAAATTAGTTCTATTGCCTCCCCTTCACATAACATTAGGTTTGATAAAGAAGTTTGTCAAAGCTTTAAATAATCAAGGTGACTGCTTTAAACACCTTTGCGACAAATTTCCTGCACTTTCTGAAGCTAAACTTAAAGAAGGAATTTTTGTAAGCCCTGAAATTCGAACCTTAAAATCGGACAGATTGTTCCAGAATACAATGACCCAGGATAAATCTGAAGCATGGAGTTCTTTTGTAGAAGTCATAGACGGTTGGAAACAACAAATCTCCAATCTTCAAAGAAATTATAGCCAACATTGTCGAAAATTAAAAAAAAAAAACTGGGATGCAATATGAGCGTCAAACTTCATTTTCTGAATTCCCATGTTGACTCTTTTCCCGAAAAGCTTGGAGCTGTCAGCGAGGAACAGGGAGAGATATTCCATCAAGACATAAATGAGATGGAGAGACGTTACCAAGGAAGATGGTATATTAGAATGTTGGCTGATTACTGCTGGACCTTGAAGAGGGACTCGTTCACAAAAATCCACAAACAGAAAACTACAAAACGCAGTTTTGATGGAAAAGAGAACAATTTTATTCAAAAAGAACCAACGATTATCTAACGTAGATTATACTGCATTGTTCTTTTTAATGAACAACTCAATTTTGCAGTGTAATTTTCTATTTAATATAGTTTCAATAAATATTGGTCAATATTTTTGGCAGTTTCTATAAAAAATTTCAAACACACTTTTCCTGGAAACCTGACGTGCTAGAAAAAAACTAAGCACAGATTTGTGATTAGCACACCCCATTTACTATAGAACACCTATTAAACTTGAAACACTTTTTCATGAAAAAAAAAAATGTAGACCTGTATAATTGGTATTATAAGTGAATTCAGTTAAAAGAGTGCTAAACATGTGTCGTTTACTCATACTCGAATACTAACCTGATATTTTTTTCACTATTAAATTGATTATAAAACTGGTACAATATGTGCATAATTTTTCTTGTCACTCCTTTTCACAAGAAGGAAAGAATTTATAATGATATAACATTATTGTTGCATTTCTCTTATTTGCGATTTTTCTAAAATTCTAGAAATTATTATGAACTTCAATATCTTAGCATGGCTTCTTAAAAAGAAAATCTACAACTACTAGTCTTATAAATTTTGTTGATGATATATCTAATCATTAGGATAATCGTTATGAAACTGATGTTATCTACAGTAATATAACTAAAGCTTTTAATAGAATATTTTTTAATATACTTTTAATTAAATTGCAATCTTAATCATTAAGATATTTTTATGATTATATTTTCTATTGAATTATTATTTTATGTCAGTTTATATAATTATATTATTTTACAATATTTTCCTTTAAATGAATATTAAGTTAAAAACAAATTATAAGTCTTAATTGTAAACCCTAAATGAAGAGCATATTAATCGAACTGAACGTAACTAAATGGCTCTCTACATAATGTAATTGCATACTGTAGATTGATTAATATGACTCGTGACCTTATATCCAGACACATGTATCATCATTATTGGCGAAAGCAATATCCAATTTAGCCGCTATTCTCGGACGTGATCACGTTTTCTATACAGAAAATATATTTCCGGCCTGTCATAAAATTCCGTTTTATGCGTCCAATTTCATATGAGGCCGACACCGTAAAAGAGACGTAAATAATGAATGTGAACACTATTATCTTGATTATTGTCTAGCATATTTTCGCGAGCAACAAAACCTGCTATAAAATAATTCAAATAATAACTGAACAAATATTCAGTTACAAAGGAATGTCGTAACTATAATTGTGCGGATATTTAATGTACCCTCACTAGTTAGGTTACCCAGTGTCCTTTACCACTAATATATTCAAATTGCAAAAATTTATAATAAAAATAATATAATTAAATACATTAATTAAAGAAAATCCAGAACAGGCGATAAAATAAAATACAATTTAATTAATGGAAATACCGTTACTATGTGGGATTCAATTTTAGAAAGTTAATTAAATACTTATTTATTTATTTGGATATATTTAATGATTTTGTTAGAGAAAGTATTAGCAAGACCATTCATAATACATTTTTAATTTAGAAAGAAGAAATTATAAATTATCTATTCTCCTTAATAATAAAAAATAACGTCTTTAGAAGTCAGAAAACGAAATCCTTTAAAAATAATATTTAGTCAGGAAGAAGACTGATTTTGATCTCGAAACCTAAATTATGGCCCATATATTCAATATAAACAAGAGTAAAATTCAGTCTAAACCTTTAAGAATCGCTTATACTTAAAGATAAAATTATCACTATCCTTAAAACCCGACAAAAAAAACCAGCAAAAAACAGCAAAATTATAAGGCCAATTAAATAAAAATTGTCCTCCCCCGTGTATGCTCACCTTGACGTGGTGGGGGAGCTTGCGTATCCAGATGATCCTAAGTGCTACACCAGCGGGAGCGTCAGCTCCCGATAGGGGTACCCATGCTGGAAAGGACTTAGATGATGGATCTGACTAAGCAGCATGCACACCCTGCTCAGCTGTCGTGTCGTGGCTTAGAGCTTGCACTAAAGGGTACGATGCCCTGCTCTGACTGGCTGTAAAGCCACCAGGCAGGTTATATCTGTAACTCACCGCTGTACGTGGTCAAGTCTCGCTGGCAGTGAGCGAAAGAGGGTCTGGGCTTAACTGCATGGACCAAGTGAAAGGAGAGCCACAATAAAAAACTCCTCAAGCCAAGGTGGAACAGCATATGCCTAAGGCTGCATGGCTAAGGGGAAGCTTAGTCTTAGTATGCGAACTCCGGATACCAGGCGACCTCCGGTTCCAAATAGCCTTCCTGTGGCATGCGGGGCTCTGCTGCAGGTGACCGTTTATTTCCCTAGCTTCTCGTGGGATCAATAATGAACCAAGAATCAACAAATAAGGGCTCGTCCCCCTCAAAGGACGAAACTACGGCGATGGAGTGTGAAATCCTTGCCACGGGAGAGGACTTAGCGCCTGAGACCGACAGGGAGGAACTACTCCTAGCCAGCAGTGGAGAAGAGGCTGGGCAAAAGCCCAAGGACCTCCAGCCACGCAAGCCGCGCCTAAGCGGTGCTGGGAAGAAGAGGTTTAAATACCTCATCAGCGAGGGCATGTCGCGGGAAGAGGCAGCACAAAAGGCCTTACAGCCCTTCGGTCCAGCGCGTAAGCAAAAGACCGAAAAACGTACCCGTTCGGACGGCAGTACGCCGAAGGGTACGCCAGCCAAACGTGCGAAAGGGACTGTACAGCCCTCCACGAGCGGCATATCACCACTCAAGCGGGTGCAGGGGCAAACCAAGGCTCTCACAAGCACAAGCCCGAGTGGCGATACAGAGGGGAAGCCAAATCCCCAAAAAATGGCATCATACAGTCAGGCCGTAAAAGGACTGAAGGTTGGTGTTATCGCAAAGGACTACCCTGCTACTCTCCTGTCAGTGGAACAAATAGAGTCCACACTGGAGTTTATCATGGATATAGTCCTAAAAAAGGGGAATGAGGAAGACTCTAGATTCCTTGGGATTCACAAGCGACCTGGGTGGAGCCCTAAAAGTCGTTGGAGCGGAGGAAATGCCGCACAACGATATCCTAGTGGGATATTTTCCGGACAGTCAGGAGTACAGGGACGAACGTATCCTGCAACTGATTGCAGTCCAGAATGGATGCGATGCCTCTAACTGGAGGGTCTTAAGAAGGGTGACCGCTGGACCCACTCAAGAGGTTACCTTCTCCGTGGATGTTCTGTCCATGGAGAAGTTAAAAAAACGCAACTACCTCGTTGGGTATCGCTACGGCGAAGTACAGCTTCGCACCAAGGCGAAGCAGGACAAGCCTGATGAAGGGGCAGGAGCCTCAAGCTCCAAAGAGCCCCTGGATCAGGGTAAAAATCCGCCGTTGCAATCCGCAACTGGTTCCGGAGAGGCCAACAAGCCTCCAGGGATCAGAAAGGCTCCAAGCCTGAGCAAGAGTCCACCCAAGAAGCAGGCTGATGTGCGTCCAAAGGGCAGGATTATGCCCCTGGACAAACTGAAGGATGCCAGATGTGGGGGTCATTCCAAGGCCCAAAAATGAAGGGTAAGTGGCAGTGCCTCCAAATCAACCTGCAGCACTCTAAGGCAGCATCAAGTGCCTTAAGCAGCAGGCTGGCTAGGGGGGACGTCCAAATAGGGCTAATTCAAGAGCCCTGGGTTCACGGAGGGGCGATTAAAGGACTTCAGAACCCATCGTACTATCTGGTATGTAATACTACGTGCGGCAGGCCACGGGCCGCCCTGATTTTCAGGAAAGATACTAATTATGCTCCCATTCCACAGTTCGTCACCCAGGACCTAGTGGCAGCGGTCGTGGACGTACCAACGGGAGATGGCAAGAGGCAAATTGTATTTGCCTCAGCCTACTTTCCAGGGGACGAAGACAACCCACCACCAGAGGCAGTAAAGAACCTCACGGACTGGTGCCGCAGGAATGGGAAACATCTTATCATGGGCTGCGACGCTAATGCGCACCACACAGTATGGGGCAGCTCAGATACCAACAACAGGGGTAAGTACCTTCTTGATTATGTATGCGCTAGCAATCTAGACATCTTAAACAGGGGGAATAAACCCACGTTTATAAACGCAATAAGGCAAGAGGTACTTGACTTGACCTTAGCCACAGCGTACGGCGCGCAATTGATAAAAAATTGGCGTGTACTCTCTGAGCCCTCCATGTCGGACCATCAAACGATCGCGTTCGATATGGAAGCTGGGAGTACGGAAATAGCAGAGTGCAGAGTGCCACGAAAAACGGACTGGACATTATATAACGAATGTCTATTGTCCGAACTTCAAGGCCTCCAATACAACATCGCTACCATAGAGGAATTAGAACAAGCCTCACTACACCTAAGCAATACCATTGTAGCAGCCTATGAGAAAAGCTGCCCGGTAAACTTCTCGAGAAACGTTCCTTGGTGGAACAAGGAATTGGATCGACTCAGGACTTCCGCCCGGAAATCCTTCAACAGAGCCAAGAAAACAGGCAACTGGTCAGCCTATAGAAAGGCTCTGACTGAATTCAATAAGCAACTGAGGGAGTCTAAACGAAAGGCCTGGAAGGCCTACTGCGAGGGGATCGACAATCTGACACCAGCAAATAGACTCCGGAAGGTCCTATCAAAGGACCATACCAATGCGGTCGGCATCTTAAAACGAACTGACGGCAGTCACACCAAAGATCAACAGGAAAGTTTAGAGCTACTCCTAGGTACTCACTTTCCGGGATCAAAAGTAGTGACTAAAAACACAATTGCGGCTAGTACCGGCTCAGTGGCTCACTGTTCCAACCGCGACAGCCGCTGCTTAGCGGGGAAAATATTCACGCTCAGCAAAATGACTTGGGCCATAAACAGCTTCAAGCCATATAAATCCCCAGGAATGGACGGTATCTTCCCCGCGCTACTACAACGCGGCTTGGATACAATTGCTCCAGGACTCAGGGAGATATATAAAACAAGTTATGCACTAGGGTATATACCCCGGTTGTGGAGGGAGGCAAAAGTGGTATTTATACCTAAAGTGGGCAATAGGCCTCTAGATGAACCTAAATCATATCGACCCATCAGCCTAACCTCTTTTCTCCTAAAGGCTATGGAGAAAATAATCGACGAGCATATAAAGGGTGACTCACTTATAAGAAAACCCTTAAATGCCAAGCAATTCGCATTTCAAGCTGGCAAATCCACCTTCGATGCTCTACATCACCTCGTCAAAGAGGCAGAACGAGCAATCCTATACAAGGAAATAGCAACATAGAGGGGGCCTTTGACAACACCTCATTTTCTGCAATAAAACGAGCGGCTATAAATAAAGGACTATATCCTTCCACGATAAGATGGGTGGAGGCAATGCTTCAAAGCCGATTAGTAACGGCTTCTCTAGCAGGATCCACAGTATCTATGACTGTAACAAAGTGGTGTCCTCAGGGGGGAGTTTTGTCCCCCACACTATGGTCAATAGTGGTGGATGGACTCCTGGATGAACTGCATGGAAAGGGCTTTATAACCCAAGGCTATGCAGATGACATCGCCGTAATAATCAGGGGCAAGCATGAAGGCATTCTTACAATCCTAATGCAAAAAGCACTGAATAGCATCAATAACTGGTGTGTTCGGGAAGGACTAAGTATCAACCCGAATAAAACGATCATAGTTCCATTCACGCGTAGAAGGAAGCTGCATATAAAGGCTCCCTCGCTGAATGGAATAGAGATAAATCTCTCCAACGAAGTAAAGTACCTGGGTATAATTCTGGATACCAAACTGACTTGGTATCAGCATGTCGACAAAATCATGGCAAAGGCAACGATGTCGCTTTGGGCCTGTCGGCGGCTTATGGGAAAAACCTGGGGATTAAAGCCCAAAATCACGTATTGGCTTTATAGAACGGCAGTGATACCCATTGTCACCTATGCTGCCCTCGTGTGGTGGCCGAAGAACCAAAAACTAGACACGCAAAAGAAGCTGAGTAGGCTTCAACGTTTAGCATGTCTAAGCATCATAGGGGCCATGCAAACGACCCCAACCGCGGGAATGGAGGCAATCATTGGTCTCACACCGCTCCATCTAGTGGTACAAAAAGAGGGACTTGTGGCAGCCCTCCGACTACACCAGAGGAAGAAAACACTGCCGGGGGACTGGACAAGACACTTAGAAATACTGTCCAAACCGACGGACATTATGTCCAGGAAGCTCGAATTCGAATTACCGTTTAAGGTGTCGATCGAAGACCCCAAAACGGCTTTGATGAGAGTCAAGGAGTTTGGACGAGGGATATCAGCCTGGTACACGGATGGTGCCAAGAATACGAGAGGTACTGGAATAGGCATTTATGGGCCTAACCAAAACCACAGGAGCTTCATGGCTCTGGGCACGACGCCCACGATTTTGCAAGCAGAAACGATTGCAATTGATATGTGCGCCAGAGAATGCTTGGATAGGCACCTAAATGGCGCGCATATATACATCTGCTCAGACAGCCAAGCCGCATTAAAGGCCGTTCGAGCCTATAGTCACGGCTCACGGACTGTCTGGGAATGTCGAAGATCCCTCTCGCAACTGGCGATGAACAACTTGTTGACCCTCATGTGACGTAAGTATTGGAACAACGTACCAGGTCTACGTCAATCAAAACGACTCCTGAAACTCGATCACAGCCACAAGGTGCTTGAACTCACAAGGAACGAGCTAAGAACTTTCACCGGACTCATGACAGGGCATTGTGCCCTCCGATACCATTTGCGGAAAATGGGAAAAGAGGAAAGTGGAAACTGCAGATTGTGTGATTCGGCAGATGAAACTACCGAGCACATACTATGCACTTGTGTCGCGATTGCTCACAAGCGTCTTTCACACTTCGGCAGGGACCGATTATCCCCCGAAGAAGTGAGCATTATCACCCCCAAGATAGTTACCAGGTTCATGGTGGACGTGGGACTGCTTGGGAAGTGACTGGTTAAGGGTAGAACAATAGATCTGTTAGGTCGCAGTTCACGAGAGGCTAACACACCTCACTAAGACCCTACTTAACCTATAACCTATAACCTATATAAATAAAAATTGTCAATTTTCTTTCTTATTACAACTAAAAACGGCAAATAGTAGTATTAGAAGGATAAAGTTATTTAGATGCTTTTATAAAGGCCGAAAGTCTGCTGTCCAATATTAATACCATTTTTTCCAAATTCTAAAAGATAAAAATTCATTAGCAATTCGCCTCTCTAGACTAATTAAAACCCACAAACCTCTTCAACCAATTCGGCCGGTAGTTTCATAATTAAATACTCCTGATAGAATTTCGTCTAACTAAACTAAATAGAAGTGAAGCGGAAATTTATAAAACTTATTTGTGTGTACTTGTTTCACTGTAAGGCTATAGATTTATAGTACATATCGGTTTTGAGTACTGGTTCATTTATATCGGCACTTCGCTGTTTCAAATACTGCCACAAAATTTGTAGAGACAACCTAGGAGTTAAAAGAATTATCAAGTTTTTATAAAGAATTAAGATAATCAATATCACATATTATATACAATGAGCCACCCCAGCTTATTAGATCAGACTGTAATGGTCTTTGAGCTGCTGGGATAAACATGTTTCTAATCAATAATGAACCTGCTCTCTTACAAACATACATTTCCGAAAATAGGCTATTTACAAATTATTTCTGGAAAAGGTGGTAAAATAAATAACCAAAGAAGAACATAGTTAAAAAGTTTTCGTAATGACAATATGTTATTGTTAATAATATTTGGTACTTATTCGTCAAAAACAATATAGCTATTTTTGGAATTAATCAAACTTACCACGAACACAACATCAGGTCAAGAACTCTCAGGCTGCCAAAACATTCTCTGCTTTTACCATAATTCATGTGTTGTACAGTGTATTAAACCATATAACGTTTTACCAAGTTCTTTGAGGCAATTACCAAAAATGTATTTTTCAAAAAGATACAACAATTAATTTTGCTAAACTGCTTTTATACAGTTCTGTCATAATATGTGAATTATATTCCTACTATTTTACAATTTTATGTTTTTTATAATGTATTAATGCATGAATGCGTATTTGTATATATATATTTTTCTTTTCTATAAATTATTTAGTGCTATTTTAAATGTGTGCACAGTTTTAAATATGTTTATTAATTGTAGTGAGATTATGTATTGTATATGTTTATTTATAGATTATCCTATTTTAACTTTATTAATACTTAAGTTCACTTGAACCAAAAAATAATTCCTCTACCTTTGACCAACCCATTAATGTAACATTCATTATTGGAAATAAATACTATTATTATTATTATTATTATTTATTCTATAACTGACAATATTGTGCGTTTAGCTACAGTAAAAACCTTAAATGGCACCTTAAAGTGATCAGTGGAAAATTTATGTTCTTGATTTAAGGATATGATTGAATTAAGTTTTTATATTATGCAAAATTTTTGATTCTACGAGGATTATTTTTGAATACTTAATAATTTGGTATTATTTTTCTAATTGAATTTCTGTAAAACGTAATATTTTTGATTATTAAGAAAAATGTACAAGCTCGTTCTGAATTCCTCTTTGTTGTTCTAGTTGTGAGCAATATCTAAAACGTGTTAAAATCAAATCTGTAGTTTGTCTACAGCAGTAAACCTTGACAGTGCTCTGACGCAAAAGTGCACTAATGATCAAACACTATTCCATTGACTATTTCAAATCATAACCAGCATGTAATAATTAAAACAAATTAAGTATTTCTTAATGGTATGCATTATAAGCTGTGATAAGATCTTGTAAAGGTGCGATATTTTGGACGCTATCCCACGCTGATGAGATCCAAAAAAGGCCGAAGCCGATCCTTAGCTGATATTGACAGGGAACAATAATTAATGTTTACACTATTATTATCTACTCAAACATAATTCTAGTGTAACGCTTAAACAATAGATTAGAATTTAGATATTACCATTAAGGTGTAATATCTTACCTAATTATTTGATAATAGAGAAATAATGTTTTGCTATTGTGTACATTATTTGTTCATAATTTTCAAACTTTATGCGCCAATAAATCATTACAATGCCAGGAATTTTTAATGATAGAGTAAAATTATCGGAATGATTACACTATCTGGTATAAGAAGGGCTGACAATAAATTAAAACATACGGTTTATTTTGAGTGGATATCAATAATTGAATTAACGAATTAGATAAGGGTCTATTCAATTGTGATAATTCAATTTTAGTTGAACCTATACAAACAGATCAGGCTAATAGTTACGATAACGGGGTAACAATCTATTGAAATCGAGAAGACCCTATATATGAAAGTCCAACCCACATAGTACTTTGAATAATTATCAATTTTCGGCGAACAATGTGTTATTAAAATCTCAATGAAATTTTTAATTTATAGTTTCATTTTAAAACTGCATTTAATTTTTAATATGAAACCTTTAATTTATCAATATATACTGTAAAAATGGTGATATTGCCACTATATTATTTCCCTGTACTTATTATTTTATTGTCTTCTATAAGAGAAGATATAACATAACATAATCTAACATAACTAGAGTTAGTGTCTAGAATAAATTCCTAACAATCGAATTTTCTCACACCATGATCTGTAAATAGGACACATAAAAAATATAGAGATCGATCGATCGTTTTCGGAAGTATTTTCTTAAAAATACACCAGCCCTTTAAAATCTACATTATAGTGTTTTTGATCGTTCAAGTATTTCTTAAGAGAACATCATCGATTGCGGAATACCAATTGGTATTGGCATCAACAACGACGAATAACTCCATGCGTCCCTTATTAAGAAGTAATAAATAAAAATAGCATTTGGTGACACCTAATAGCCCATGCTAGTCCTCGATTGGGCGCCTCTTCAGGTGGCGGATACTTCCCAGATATAGGTGGTACCGAAGAAATCAAATACTCGGGGTGGACCCAAGTGGGTGGCTGCAAACAGCGACAATTTTCCCCTCAGGAAATCATCATGAAGAGGAACCAAATGATGGCCCTAGTTCCGGGCAGCCCTTTAGGGTGCGAATAATGTCCCGGCTCAAAGTGGTGATGTCTCAATTGATTGGTACATGGAATGTACCAATGTAAGTCTTTAACAAGCTGGCAATCTAAACAATCTGTATCAGGAAAAGCAAATATTTTGCATAAATACATTACACATTAGCGAGGTACGTTGGCCAGGATATGGAAGTTGCCATGAAAACGGCACTCTATATACTCAAGCAACGACGTCCAACACCATCGTAACGATATGGGAATTATAGGGGATTACAACAAACATTTTACCGACTTCATATAGTTGATGCTTGAAGCCATTACTTTGTGATACATTTTTGAAAAACCCTACGATAAATAAAATTAACTTTGTTGTTATCATTCATGGTTTATATTATTAGTGACCGGATTCAACCATTACGTCAGTTTCAAACTACAATTAAATTACAAATCTTCCGCCACAGACTAGTTAATTGTACAAACATTCCATTTTCAAACATAAAAAGATTTATACCAAATAGTATACCTAAATCATTTAAAGAGACTTTAATAGTCGAATCCTCTCTAGCCCTCAGAAAGATTCAAAATTGTAACAATATTAAATCACAAATTATTAGTATCATCCAAAAATCACACTCTTTAAGAGATCCCATAAATACAACTACAAAATCGATCAAGACCGAAATCAAAAACAACGACTTAATTATCACTCGAGCGTATAAAGGCAACACATTCGTCATTCCCAAAAAAAACTGAATATGACGATAAGCTTAAAAACTTTTTAAACACTAATAATATTATCGAATTGAATACTGATCCAATCCCTAAATTCCAATCTAAGATAAAAACACCAATAAATCATCTATGAGCATTTTCTCAGATTTTGAGCACTTAAAACTTCTCCCGATAAACCCTGCACCACCACAACTATGCGGCCTAATAAAAATTCATAAAGATGAAAGACCAATAAGACCTGTTGCAATGTATGTTAATTCACCAGCCCACAAAACGGCAATAAAACTCAGCGACAAGTACATAATTTTAATATGCACCGCCAATACAAGCTATTGTTATTTGATGTCTCTAACATGTTTTCAAACATCCTACTGCCAGAATGTCTCAACCTAATGAGCACTATAATCAAAACAAATGATATCAATTAGATAATAAAATCAGAATTCGAAAGACTCATGACACATGACACTTAATTTAATTGTTTTTCTTACAATCACAAAATCTGCAATAAATCAGGTGACTTTGCGATGAGCTCTCCACTTAGCCCATTATTAGCTGAAATTTTTTATGGAAAATTTCACTAGTATGATACAACAATCAGACTTAGGAAAGAAACATATGCAATTTTGGTTCAGATACGTAGATGGTATTCTGGCACAGATAGACAAATACAAACCTTTTTGAATTTATTCAACTCTCTCCACCCAAAAATTCAATTTACTGTCGAAATAGAATCTAATAATTATATAAATTTCCTAGATTTACAAATAACAAAAGCCAACAACAAATTAGAATTGAACATTTATCGGAAACCATCCTACGCAGAGTCCCTCATTCCATCAAATTCCTTACTCCCCCTTCAATATAAACATGCCGCATTTACCATAATTTAATGGTTTATATAGCACTATCATTACCCTGAATCATTACCCTTGCATTGCTATACTATGGGATGTCTGAAAGAGAAATCAATAAATATATAACACTAACAAACTTCAGCACAAGCTGCAAAATGAGAAGGCGGCTAGACTGCCAAACAACGAACAGATACAATGAAAGGACTGGGGTATATAAATTAAAATGTGGCTCTTACCCGTGCATATACATCGGTCAGTCTAGCCGTAATTTGAACATCCGGTTAAAGGAACATATGAGATCATATAATAATTAAAAAAAAAACAAATTCAACGTTTGTAAACTTTTTCATAGAAAATAATCACACACCGGACATCAATCCCCTAGAAATCCTCCATTTCTGCAACTAAGCTAGATCTACTCGAATCACTGGAAATACAAAAAGCCCGCCGTAATCTGGAAAACGACCAAACTGACACAATATACTCATCTAATTTTTAACGCAATCATAATATAATCCTATTTTAAAATGTATTAAAATCCTTTAGTTCGTTGTATAAAATTAAATAATAAATTTAAAAATACGAAAACATTTCGTGAATCTACAACAATGAGTCTTACTAAGACTACAAAACAAATTAATTTGAAACAACTACTTCTCTAGCTAATACTTCGACAGACATTGAATAATACAAATTAATTTGCGTGTTACAAATAGTACAACTATCCAAGCAACACTAATTTGAATGAAATTATTTCTGTTGAATAAACTAATAAATTATAAAATGTACTTTAGAATCTAAATCCTATTTTGTTCATTTGTATACTGCCTAAGCATAAACAGTAATTGTATGTAATCTATGTTTTACCTGCTCGTTATAAATACCACCTACGTGGAAATTTGTAATTTAATTGTACTTTGAAAATGACCATGTAATGGTTGAAACCGGTCACTTACCATGTGTGATAACAACAAAGTGAATTTCATTTATTGTCCTGTTTACCAACTTTACACCGATATCAGATAGAATTTTGCTCATACAGATGAAAGGGCAACCTCTCGATCTAAACATAATTCAAATCTATGCCCCAACGGCAGATAAAAAAATATGACGAAGAAGTCGAATAATTTTACGACAATATTAGAAAAGTGTTGAATTCAAAATAACCAGATTACCATCATAATCGGAGACCTGAGTTGGAAACTCATAGGCGAATTCATCTAAGAATTCTGCCAAAATACCGAAATGATCATAACCAACACCTGGTTTAAACTACCCAATCATAGATTATAAAGGGTGTCCAAAAATTAACGCAAGATTTGAATTAAATAGAAAATACAGTTTTTAGTCTTTAAATTGTGATTTTTTTATTGATTCTTGAAGTATATAGAATAGGGTTATTTATGAAATAACCCTCCGGGCAAATGTCCTCCTCGGCTTTGCTGGCACATACGCACTCATTTTTCCAAATGTTTCATGACCATTCTGCATAAATCTCGCTGAATTTCATTGATGCAACGTTTAATACCCTTCTGTAATGCACTGGTGGCTGTCGGCTTGTTCATATAGACCTTTGACTTGAAATAACCCCAAAAAAAGAAATCTAGTGGTGTTAAATCACACGATCTAGGGGATCACCGAAGCGCGACAGTACACGACCAGGAAATGTCTCATGCAGTAATTGAATTATTTCACGGGCTGTATGGAACGTGGCGCCGACTTGTTGAAACCACATATTGGTCACATCAATATGTTCCAATTTCAGCAGAAAGAACTGTGCGAGCATGTTGCGATATCGAGCTCCAGTCACAGTCGCTGCTTGACCAGTCGTATTTTCAAAAAAGTATGATCCCATTATGCTTCCGGCACAAAACCCGCACCAAACAGTGATGCGTTGTGGATGCATTTGTTTTCCGAAAACCACATGTGGGTTCTCTGAACTCCAAACAACGCAATTTTGCCGATTAACAAAACCATCAAGGTGAAAATGTGCAAAAAATTATGATCCACTTTTTGCTGTTCAATGATCCATTGAACGAACTTTCTTCGCTGTGCATGGTCATTAGGCTTCAGTTGTTGTGTTAACTGGATTTTGTAAGCATAGAGACACAGATCTTTTGTGAGCATGCGCTGTAGAGAGTTTCTTGAAATTAGCAATTCTTGACCACGACGCCGAATTGTTCTGGAATTTTCTTACGCACTGCTTCGATATTGACACATGAACGGCTTGTTTTTGGACAACCAATATGTTTAGCGTCTCCAACTGAGCCAGTCTCCCTAAATTTTTCAATGAATCTCTTCACAGTTGGCGAATTTAAAACAATATTCCGACCCTATTATATTTGAAATTTTCGCACACACTTTCATTACTTTTAAAATATTGTTCAATAATGAAAACACGTTGTCCTATCATGTAACGCTCCATTTTTAGTAACCCTAAACTCTTGGCTGTCGATTTTTTTTGTTTCAGGGCTGCCAATAATGTCCAGGTCAATAAACAACCAATCAAGAACCAAATAGACTGTTAACAAGAGCTTTTGCAATGCTATAAAAAGTATTAAAACGTGCTGATATTGGATCAGAACCTAATCCAATAATAAGCAAACTTAAACTGAACCTCCAAATTACAAAAAGAAGACCCTTAAAAAGACCCCGTGCCATATTAAACTTCAAGATAGTATCATCAAACAATTAGTCTCAAAAGAAATAACTAATACTATTACACGTCTAGCAGAAACAATAAAGACAAAGTAGAATCTACACTAAATAATATCAAAAGTAGTATTAGTGAAACGTGTATATAACATCTTAAAACTCAGAAGGGTAAAGACAATAGATACCTAATGGAATAACGTCGTAAAGAAAAAGATATAAAGAATTGCAAAAGTTTATAGAAATAGAAATCAAAGTAGCAAAAAAAGATAAAAGAGAAATGCAAGGAAATCGGGGAGCTGAACAAATTGCATGATGACCTCAACGTTCACCTTAAAATAAAAGAAATGCCGAACATATACAAAAAAGAGTACCCATGATACTAGTAGTTAGAAATAATTAACTGATTCTGGATGAAACATATATCACAGAAACCTTTGCAGACATTAGAGCAGATATCACAGTGTCGAAAGAATAAGAAGGGCCTGAGATATTAAAATCTGAAGTTACACAGGAACTCTCAGTGTACAAAAATAAGAAAGCGGAGTGGCCCGGACGGATTACCATGGAGGTACTAGAACTAATAAGTGAAAGAAATATGGATATAATACTAGTTATTTAATAATATATACGAAACAGGCATAATTCAAACAAACTGGCTGAAAGCGACGTTCGTAACTATACATAAGAAGCAACGCCAAAAAAACTGTAGCGAGTACCGGATAATTAGGTTAATGTCTCATATGTTAAAGGTAACACATAATACACGCAAGAATTAGAAGGAAATGTGAAGAAAACATAGACCCATCACAGATTTCGCAACGCATTTGGCCTACGTGAGGCACTGTTTAGTATAAATGTCCTGTTGCAAAAATTCCAAGATCAAAATAAAGATGTATATACAGTATTATTAGACTATGAGAAAGAATTTGACCAAATAAAACCACGAGAAGTTAGTGGAAATACTGCAGGACACTAAACTGGATGAGAAAGACATCAGCATTATAAATAACTTGTATTGGGGACAGAAGTCTAACATTTATTTAGACAATGACAAAAGAGAAAACATCAGCACATAGAATGGAGTCCGACAGAATTGTATCCTCTCGCCGTTCTTATTTACATATTTAAACTAATTATTTAATCTCTATTTCGATCGATTTTTCAAAGATGTACCTCTATCGGAGTAAAAGTAAACGGTCTGTCCATAGCAACTGTTAGTTATGCAGATAATACGGTAATACTGGCCGATAGGCTTGAAGAGCTTCAGCTACAGAATTGACGCAGCTGGCGAAAGGTACGGTCAAAAGATAAAAACCACTAAATCCAAATTTATGGTTTTCAGCCTCATAACACGTAATGTCAATCTTTACCTAAAATCCGAATTGATGGGTGGTCAACTTTAATTACAATAATTGAGAAAATCTAGATCCAGAGATCGAGATCAAAAGCTGCATAGAACCAACATGCGTGTCATTTAATAAAATGAGGTAATCTCTCTCTGAACACTTTTATACGGTATGCAGTCATGGATGCTAAAAGTGAGTAGCATGAACCACATCGAAGCATTGGAGATATGGCTGCATAGAAGGATGCTACATATACTATGGGTATGTAACAAATATTGACGTACTTCAAAGAGCCAAAACTGAAAGGCAAGTGTTCATGGCAATCATATATTATTAAATTACCTACCTAAGCCATGTACTAGGGGGTGAAAAATATCAGCTACTCCAACGAATAATGAAGGGACAGATTGAGGACATGGCAGAAAGCAGCAAATCGTGGTTGAGGGACATCTGAACAACTGTTGCATATAGCACAAGATAAGGAAACATTTTCTATGGTGATCACCAACGTAAGGGGGACCGGACAAGGCATAAGAAAAAGAAGACACCTAATAGAATAGATTCGTTATGCTGCTGATTAGTTCAATCATTAGCCGTTTTCCATTATCCAATATTCTGCAAAAGAATTAAAAATCAAGGACAGGTATAACAGCCTTGAAACCGCCTGAACGTCTGAGGTTTACCGTGTTTTGCTGTCGATAGATTCGTTGATATTCCCTAGAAGACTCGGAAACCTCAAATGTTTTACTTTGAGATTGTTCGCAAAAATATTAATATTTATCTAGAATTGTAATTTTGTGAAAAACGTCAATGCCAGTTAATACTCGCAATAATAATTATAATTGTTATTTTCGCCAATGATCACAATGAATCTAATATTGTAAATAATGTTGCATTAACACTGATTCTCCTTTGACAACTGTACCAAACAATAAACCCATTTATTATATCGGCACAACAGAATGTTTAATAGTGACGATCTAGAACTTTATTTCGCGCTATTAAAATTTTTATTTCGCAGATTTTAAATTAAATTACTAAGAATAATTCAAACTTGTTTCTTTCTTATTACCCTCGCATACAGCGTCAGAAGTGAGAGATCTTTTCATCTTTCCACCGTTAATAGACCCGTATGAAACTCCAGTCGCTCAAATTATACGTTACGACGCGTTAAAACAACTGCGAAAGAAAGAACTTCTTTCCAATGAGGTTGTAGGTCACCTAGTCAATTTTTATGACACATGGCATCTCTTTTGGAAAATAAATCTTTAGACATTGTTTTTCTAAAGCAACCCTTTTTGAATAGAATACCCACTGAGATAAGTCAACTAGCCATATCAGTTAATCAACCATTAAATACTGACAAAATTATGGAAAGATCAAAACTAAATGTTTACTTCTTCAATTTCGAAGACGAAATTACTGAACTTTATAAAAATATGATGAGATTAGAGGACCTGTGTTTACTTAGGTGTCGATCGAGTTCACGTAACTGTTTTTACAGAAAGTATAGTAATGGTAATGATAAGATAACACATATCTTTTTATACTTAAATAATTAAACACAAATGCTTAAAGAGTTTAGCTTTATTGTGTAGAGATACTGCTACAAGCGTTTCACCAAATCGTGGCTTTGTGTCATTACATGACAGAAGAATAGAATAGAATAGAATTTTATTGTGCTACAAACATTAAGTTTTTACACTCGTCATACATAATGGATTTGTAAAACTAATCCTAATGTAATAACTAAACATGTGAATTGAACAATATTAAAAAAAATAAAAGTCTGGAGAAAATTTTCGCAATTTAACTTCATCAATTGAAAATTTCAGGCAGACTAGATGAATTATTGATGCTAAACAACATACCAACATTAACGCAGATCCTGAGGGTTTTGAAAAATGTCCAGGAACAAGAATTGAAAAAAAAGTTAATTAAAATAATTTTAATTAAATTATTGAATAAATTTGAGTATATTTCAAGAATAATGAACATTTTACACCTTTTGGAAATCAAGTCAACTGTATGTTGCCATATACTAAAGTATCTTCTAATATAAATAAATATAATATTGCTTAATAATTAATTTTAATTCTAAACTAAAATGAATAAATTCAACCTACTGCAAGTTTTGAAAAGAATTAATAATATACATAGTATATACAAGATTACTTCACACTTTCGTCGGATATAAGTGAAAGTAAATAATGTGTCACTACTTTCACTTACCCACTTCATGTGTAATAAAATTATTACTTGTAACAAGTTTTCGCAACTTTACTTTACAATAATAGGAATATATTTACAATTCGTAATAAAACGGATATGTTTTCCTGTAATAGTAATTAATTCATTCGTAAACATGAAATTAATCCCGAAACTGTTTTAATCCCGCAAACAGTATCATCTGCTGCGAGGCGTAATGATCAGAACGAGATTAGCGAGCAACCCCTGCTTCTGCACAACTTAAATAAACCACAAAATTATTTACTCGCCCTACATCCCGAAACTTCGCGTTAACACTGATATCTTCAAACGTTTCCGTGGCTGTTTGTTTAACCTTGCCGTAATGATTAATTTTAAGACATAATTTAAAGTGTGTTTACTGTTATAACAGATATTTTCTAAAAATAATTATAATAAAATATATTATCATAATTATAAATCCTTTAGGCCATTGTAGAAAATTAACTAATAATTTAAAAAGATCTAAAACAAGTTTTAATAAAACAATAAAATAAATTATTTGTTACTTTCTTGACTAATTAAAATACTGTAATCGATCATAAAAAATACAAGAAATGAGGCTGAAAGTCTTACGGTCGATAGACATGAAGATACGGAAAAAGAAACATAATAATTATTATGTCGTATTATTGTAATCTTCAATGAACATGTTTATCTCTCTACTAGAAATATAGGAGAGAAAATTCCAGTATTTAGATATAATTAAATTAAAAAATTTGAAGAATAGTGGAAGAAAAACTGCCGGGAAATTTTAGAATTAAATTGAAGAAAAATTCTAAAAAAATGAAAGAGAAGTTCTGAAAAAATAGGAGCCTCGAAGAAAATTCACGTAATTTAAAAAATAAATTGCTAAAAAAATTCAATAGGTTCTAGAAATCTGGAGTAATGCTAATAAATACTAATTTTTAAATAAAAATTCGAAAAAATAAGACAAGGAATGCATATTATAAAAATTCTGGAAGAAGAGGGAAGAAAGTAAAGCAAGAAATATAAGCGTTCATCGAATAGCAATTAATTAAAATCGTTTGTAGAGTTAAATTGAACAAAATGTACTATCCTATTTACATAATGAAAATGCAACCACTTAATTTTCTCATGGCATCGGAGGCTACTGCACAAAATATCCTTCTTCATTTATATCTCACATTAACATTAGTATTTATTAATGCTAATGTGAGATATAAAAGAAGAAGGATATTTTGCAAAAATTATTTCCGACTATAATCATTTTATAAATCAGAAACATGTTAATCATTCATAGCTTAAATACCATTGCCTAAAATATAAACTTTGGTCTATCTCCTGCCAGAAAATTGAGATTATCCGAGAAGCAATAATAAAATTAAAAATAATAAGAAATTTTAAAATATCTTTGGAAAACAAGATCCACGTGGATAATAAAAACTGCAGCAGTAAAACTACTAATGTTTACAGCGAAATAAAGTTTACAATTATAGATAACGCATCATTTTAGCACCAACTTGTAGTTCTGACATAAAAGATGAATATACCCACTTTACTGTCAGAGAGGCCAATCTGTGGGCCATGCGGTCCACCTTCGTTCTCTTGTTGATGCAGTTTTACTCGACCCCAAACATGTAATTATTAAGGACTGTACGTTTACAATATACTTGAAATATCAAAGCTTTCAGCTGGACTTAAATAATGCAATCATGAAAATTATTGAGAAATAAATCTCAAAGACATAGTTTTGCGTACAGGTAACTACAATAAGAAATACAGAAGATAATGGAATAGATAGAAGAAATTTCAACTAATGACCTAAGTTAAGCCAAACGTAGTACATGAAGAAAGTTGATCATAAAATATCTTGATGTATTTATCACTAGACAAAAGGGACAAAACAAAATTTGTTTAATTAAAACTAAAACTGCACTATCAATTAGATAGATAATGAGAAGATCGCCACCGTTGAAGAGGAAAGAAAATAATAGGATAATACAGAAAATAAACAGAGGACATAAGAAAATTATTAAGTAATATATAGATTTGGCTGACCATATTGGTAAAGATAGGAGACAGATCAACTCAATTTGTGTTGATACGAATAGATGACACTTAAGATACTATTTTTCAACTGTTGACTATGCTCCTGAAGAATGAGAGAAGAAGGCATTTTTTTTGTAGGAATATGATTATATTTTCCTGGTAATCTTCGGCGATAAAATCGTGATGGGAAATACCTTAGAGGACCATATAGAACTTGAAAAGATTTTCCGACGATTGATAGATTCCTAATTAATTAAATCCAAGAAAATGTCATCTTTAAAAAAATAAGTACTCTACTATTAAGTTTTCTTAGATTTTACACATATTATCCTTATAAATTTACAGGATTTTCCGATATCTCTAAATCGATAACTTACTTCATCGAAGGAAAACAAAGTTTTTAATAATATGTGGAATATCGAGAGGGGTTCCAAACTTTGTAAAATGAATTTAAAAGTTCATAACATTAAGTTATTCGTTACTAAATAGAAAATTTGTATTAGATACCGATGAAAGTAATGTGGAAATTGATAATCAGCTGACAATTATCCTATGGCTTCTAGAATTTAAGAATCTAGAGAGAGTAATTGCAAGGTGGCTGTAAATTTAATACTAAATACCGTGCTTTTGTGATAACAGAAACCAAGATACTTTATCTTGTAGACTATCCTCAGACATTGAAAGCATTATAACAATACTGAGCTGAGCAACGGTAAGAAGTGACTGAAATACAGAGAAAATCCAGAGGGATTCAATCTCAAAACTCCTGCTGAAATGAAATAAAGAGGATGTGAATGGCAATAATTTGTAAAATATTCTTCTGCGGCATAATTATAAATAGTGATAGAATTGAGCAATATTTGATCTTCCGGTAGAATTTTTGATGTGTTGAAGATCTTGAATAAACTACGAAAGAAACTACTATGTTATCTGTAAAATAAACGTGAAGTTGTATCAGAAATGCCTAGTTTATGCAGCAAGGAACGATTCACATCGATGAACAGAAACACATCGGCGCACATTGTATCCAAATGATGAAAAGGTGGCCAAAATTCCCTAAAAACTATTGTTTGATTTGGGGACTTTTTGTGGTCTAGTTATTTAGGTTGATTCCTGGCATGTTAAAAACCCCAGTGGTAACAGTTAAACCTGCATATTCACATCGACGAACAGAAACACATCGTCGCACAGTGTATCCAAATTATGAAAAGGTGGCCAAAATTTCCTAAAAACTATTGTTTGATTTGGGAACTTTTTGTGGTCTAATTATTTAGGTTGATACCTGGCATGTTAAAAACCCCAGTGGTAACAGTTAAACCTGCATATGGGTCTTTCGATGGGTTTCCGCACTTATTTTTGAGTGAAGGAGACGAGATGGATTGATTATTCCATCAAAATTGAGTACTATAAATGTTATAACGAATTAACAATACATCTTGTTTCCTATTTAACTAGACTTACATCTAATATTAGATATTTTATGAGTTCCGGGTTTAAAATGTAATGTTTAGTATTAAATAAATGATAAATACTACGACGCGTCGTAATATATATCCTTTCAGTATTCACTTGGAGTTGCACAGACAGAAAGAAATTTTAATTTTAATATATTTCAAAAGGCGAATAAAATCATTAACGAGAACGACATGTTTCCTTTCGCAATTCGATTATGTGGTGGAATTTACAAAGAGAACTATCAATCGCTACCTTTTTTCACTTGCCTACCGATGAGAAGTACATGAAACAATTCGACATCATCATAGCGTCTTTCTCGTGATTTGAAGTTTGGCTGCCCACCTGGAGTAGAAGTGGTAGGAGAAGATTATGTGGGTAATCTGAGTTGGTGATTTATTAAAATCCATGAAAAAGTACGTTTGAACATTCAACAAGATAATAAATGAATAAAAGAAAATTACGGCTAAAAGTGAGATACGGTAATTTTTTTATAACGACGTCGAGGCCTCACTCAAAAGTTGCAAACGTTATAAGATAGGGTGTATTAAATTGTAAAATGGATGAATGATAGTTTACCGAATATAAAAACCTCCTCAAAGTAAACCAATAATTGTTCATTTCAATCGTCTAAACCTTTAAGCTGTTAAATTAGACCATGCTATAGTTCGTGCTGTTTTGGTGTAGAACGATGAAGAAGAATTTAATTAATTTATATCTTTAAACTATGATGGACATAACTCGAGAAAAGTAATGGGACATGTTTTCGATTATTGTCTGGCACACTGTGTAGCTGAAGATTTGAAAATGCCTGGGAACATCTTCAAAAAGAAGTTTAGAGTCAATAAAAGAGTAATTCATCTAAGGCCCTGGCAGTGTAGTTCATCTGGAAATTAGCGCTGAACTAAAAAAATTCTATTATCTAGTAATGAAGAAATGTTTCTACCAAACGTCAAACAAAAATATTTGGCACTTATTAGAAACATTGCAGAATTCACTTTACAGGACGAAATCAAAAAGTTAGCTAGTTGGTTGGGCCAATAGGATTGGAGAATAATAATAATTTTATTAGTGTCTCTCAGAAAATTACACACGTCATTCACAAGTATATATACATGTACATTAAATGATTAAATATGTAATTTTCAGGATAATCTCTCTATATAATACATAATAGTGCCTTCAGCCTAATTTTAAAAATTGTAAAACATTGTGATTTGATTGTAGTCGGAAGAATATTATAGAACAGTATACCGAAGAAATTTAAACAAGTGCAAAATCTGTATGTGCTGGTATATTTAATTAGTATAACACACCTATTGTGATTTTTGAGATATTATACTTCGCAAGATGTTTTCTTATCAATAGAACAGCGTTTGAAATATACATGGAGGAAATATTTAACACCCCTAGAGTTTTGAAAATTTGACGGACATGATGCCTGTAATAAAGCTGCAGGATTGCTTCGAGGCATCTACGTTGTAATTAAAAAAGGCGCTATCAGTGCGTGATATAATAAATAATAAAGCTTCTATTAAACAAATTTTAGTCAGACTTTTTAACAAATATATATAAGTTTGGATATTTTTTGTTCAAACCTAGTTAACACATTACTGTTTGTTCTGATTATATGAGTCCCGGATCAAGTAATTACACCTGAAAAATATATTTTTCAATGTTTTTTTTACCAGAGATAAATCTTATGTTTTATCATAATTAAGTGCCAAAAAAATTGGATGCGAACCATTGTTTAATTTTGACTTGTGTTTTACAATGGTATTGCCAGGTGAAATCTGTCTTTCATTCTAAATGAAGTGGGAGCACTTTTTGTGTTGTTTGCAGTAAGTTGAAAATTTTATGTCGGCTAAAAGATGGATTTAACAAAAAATTTCGACGTATGATTTATTATGACTTTTGACGTGGTCTAACTCGAGAACAGTGGATCAATCAACTAAATTCAACTTTTGGCGATGAAGCGCCAAACACAGACACTGAATATTGCTGGTACGCTGAATTCAAACTTAGACGTAGTTCGCCTACGAACGAAGTTAAAGAAGGTCTACCAAAATCGGCCGTTGTGCCGGAAAATATGGCACCCAATGACTTTTTCTTGTTCCCAGTAATTAAAGATAAACTGCGTGGACAACGATTTTTCTCGTCCGAAGAAGCGGTTGAGGCCTTCAAAATGCATATTTTAGAGGTACCATCTTGTGCCAAGACAAAGTGCTTTGAAGGGTGGTTAAATCGCATGCAAAAGTGTATAGATCTTAAAGGCAATAATATGGTAATTTATCAAGCATTATTTCATACGATTCACAATCGAACGCTTTTGATAAATCGTAAAATATGCAACCGGAGTAATTATCTTTTTTGAAAAATCATAAATATATATTTTTTAAACAATAATTCATCACTTCTGGATTTATCACTTCGGAAAGCAAATTGACAATTATTAAGTAATTGATTTTGTTCAAAGTATTTCCGCAAATGATTTTTAAGAATAATCTCAAAGAATTTTCTAATTATTAGGATGATTAAAGTAGGACTAAAATTACTTGGATCATGTAAATCAACCTATTTTGGAGAAGGAAATATATTTTCAAGTATGCATTCATTAATTAAATTAGCTAATGGAAGAAGGATAATGTTTAGAGTAGCTAATAATAGCCAAGAACATACCAATACTAACACAGAGTTCCTGGTAAGGAGTTATAATTTAAGTAGAATTCAGCACGAGAAGACCGTAGATTGCCATTTCTTTGAACGTTACAATTACATAGATTTCCGTGCACATATTGTACATGTACTGTTGGATGGCAAATTTATGAATGAAATATCTTTAAGAAGGAGGCAGTGTAGCTGAATCATTAAAGGCGGTAAATGCACCGAACTATTCTGTGGGTTAGCTCCGGATAAATCCAGAAGTCACGGGAGTGTCCACAGTATTAAATATAAACAGTAAACATTTGAAATTATTAAGTGTAAATGTAAATAAATAAACTCACGTAAAGAGCTTTGCTTGATAGTCGTAAATAAATTGGGTGTATACAGGGTGTATCAATACAGTTGTTACAAACTTTAAAAAAAAATATAGGGAACATGGGAAACATTGGGCATTATTACGTAAACTGAAGTAAGTCCGTTCGCTTCAAAGCATATTTAGCCTATTCTCATAGTGGTAATAGGGAGAAACGTTACACGAACACTGAGCTAGCTAATATGCATCTCAAATACAAGGCTGCGGATTGCAATATACGATTTATAGCAGTTGTACATTCAATATTACCCTAAGAGGTAAACTCTCAGTCAAGACTTCTTTATATGCTTGTACGGTGTAGCTTAAGCGACAACAGATCCTTCATGGTAGAAACAGAGGAACTAGGTGAAGGTGATTTTGCTTCACGATTTAATGATTTGATATTTGGTAGCATTCTATGTGAACTTGTTTGGTTTTGTCAGTTACAAATTTAATATATATTACCACAACTTATACTTCTTTGTTGACATCACACTATGTTTTTTACCAGTGACCAGAGTTTTAATCAAGAGCTGATCATTTCCATACTAGAAAATAATTAGCTCTTGATAGAAACTCGTGTCACTGATAAAAAATATAGTGTGATATCAACAAAAAATGTTTTATATTTAAATATACAAGATGTATCACGAAATGAACGCCTAAAGCATTGATCGGTTTATTTTATATTTTATTTATCAAAGCTTTCTTTATTGTTCAATATTATTTATAAGACTTCTTCTGCTTTTTATAATTTTTCTGATTATTTCTTCTTCTTTTAATTGGGTATTATATTTTTTTAAGTGTTGTTTGAACAAATAGTGACTCAACTAAACTCTTCTGATCGCAACGTTAATGAAGAGAATGGTTGCGACCGTTACTACGTGGTAATCCATACCTACACTGAATTAAAAAATTCACTATGTTTTGACCACAAATAATTATTGTAAAAATATTATAAAATGTGTAGGCACAATTATATAAACTAAACAACACAGCACGACTCGGGTTTCGACGTTTTATCGTCATTATCAAGTTAATTATAAATTGATGAAATTTTGATTTTAAGAAGATTTACTGACGGATTATGGCTCTGTCTAAAACTTCCAATGGCTCCAGGAGATTAAGCTAGCCCCCTTATTCCAATCATGTCAGATTCTAAGATTATTTATATCCGGAAATTGGAGTTTGCATTCTAAACAATGATTTGGAAAAGAGCTAGAAAAACGAGTTGATACACTTCGTCCTGTATTCCTACATAAAAACTTTTGCATTCTGAACAACGGATCTTATATTCAACGGATTTTTTAAGAGGATCGACTTTATTTTCTGCATTGAATAGCACGTTTGATAATTTTCCAGGTGGTTACACGCTACTTAATGATTCTGTTTTCGAAAAATATTAGCAATCTTTTCGGTGGTTTTTCCAAAGTATGTGAGTGAATTAAATATGTATTTAAATTAGGTATTCTCGCATATATATAAAACCCTTGTGGTTTGACGACGTTTTTTGTTTATTAGATTTTGGATGAGGTTGGTGGGGAAACCATTGTCAATGGCAATTGATAATATTTTGTTTAATTCAGTGGCTATTCTGCCCATAGTTAAAGGAATGGAGGAAGATATGCTGCTAGTTTGTGCGACATTTGGTGATTTGAGACAAATGGGATTGTTAAGTCGACGTTAGTAGGCTTTCTGTATATATGAAATTTTATTGTTTTGGTGGATTAACGTTAAATCCAAAAAGTTAATTTTTATTGTTATTTTCTGTTCGAGAGTGAATTTAGTTTTAAGGTGAATACTGTTAATTAGATGTGTAATTGTGGAGGCGTTCACTTTGTGGTACATCTTTAATATAATGAAGGAAACACGATGTCTTTGTTTTACCACTTTATTTAAAAATTACACGTGACTATAGTTTCGACTAACATCTAGTCATTATCAAACATAAAGTTTTATGCTGTTAGTTGAAACTATAGTCACGTGTAATTTTTAAATAAAGTGCTAAAACAAAGTCCTCGTGTTTCCTTAATTATACTGTTAATTAAGTTCAAAAACTGATCTAATTGACGTGTTGTACCACTGAAATATGCTATTATGTCATCAACATATCTGTACCAAAAGGAAATGTTATTTTTAGTCAAGTGAGAAAATCTTTTCTTCAATATTGGACATAGATATTTCGGTTCACCTGATTGAAGAAAACCACCGCTTTGACAACAATTTTACAATCATCCACATTTCTAACAAAGGATGAAAACTAAATTTACTGGAAAGTTTTTGAGTTTGAAAATGATTTCCTGTTTTTCTGTGAAGCGTGATATAGGAAGGCAAATATTGAACTCTGCGATGAGACTCAATAAACCAAAGGCATACACGCAGCCCTAAGCAGAAGTTTCTGCCCTTCAAAATTTCTTTTCTGGTCTGCTTTATCTTATAACAAGTTCTTTTCCAAACAACTCCCCCACTATTAACTGCTACCTAACAATGTCGAGCTTCTTTTAGTTTCACTTCTACAATATTCTTACAAATTCAGTGATTTAACTTAATCAAGATACGACTAAGTTGCTATTTTCTCTTTCTTAATAATATGAATCTTTGTAATTACAAGGGATAGTAGTACCCGTTTGTACCGTGCGGAACGTTGGCGAAGAGAGTAGCTACCGAACATCTGTTAAGATGTTTAGTTGTATTTTAGCTGTCTGTGTGCAAAGTTGTGTCTCATTGGTATTGATTGTGCTGTTTATATGCGTGTTTATAATGTTCAAGAAAATAAAACACTCCGTCAGTTGTGAAGTAAGGGCTGTGATTAGATTTCTCAACGCAAGAAATGGGCAATCTTGTAATATTCATCGTCAACTGGAAGGTGTATATGGAGAAAAGTTATGGTTGAGTCGTCTGTTCGGCCCCGGTGACGTCATTTCAACTTAGGAGTCGTTACGGACGAACTTTTAATCATCCACCCTATACTCCGAACTTAGCCCCTTCAGATTATCTGTTTACAAAACGCAAGGACATTTTGTCTGAAAAGAAAGTATCTCAATACAGTGGTAGCAGAGGAATATAAGGTTGGAATACAAAAACTCTTCACACGTTACGACAAATCCTTAAATATGCGAGACGACTATGTAGAAAAGTAGTTTAAGGTATGATCTTCATAAATTAAACATTAATATTTGTTAATACATATGCAGGGTGTTAATACTACGTCATTTCACCCGAAAGTTGTTAGATTTCGTTAAAATAAACAAGTTTTCTTAGTTCTAATTTGTGATTTGATGCTAGGTTTGGGGGTTATTGGAGTTCTTTTGTTTTTTTTTAATTGCTATAATTCCCTTATTTAAAGGACTATTTTAAAAAGACCAACAAGTTTAAAAAGTAGCTTTCGGCTCTCTGAAATAAAATAAAATGGCGACCGATCAAAAATTTCAAAACAAAATATTTTGATAACAACTCCATCGATTTTTGAAAGTAAAACATTTATAAAATCCTTATGCTATCTACTACAAAATTTTTCCTAAACATTTTTTTCAAAATATCCAAAAAAACGTTTTTATTCGGTTACTTGAATTACAGATAAGTATCAACAAAGTAAAAAAAGAACATAAACCAAGTAGATTCTGTCATTGAGCAATAAAACAAAAGATTTGACAATTACGCTATATATTTATAATACATTTTCAAAATGGCCGCAATTCGCAACAACGCAAGCCCGGCAGCGTGTTTTAATGTTGGTGGTGACCTTCGCATGAACTGCCAGCTTCTATTTTATATCTTCTGCTGCAGCAAAGATTCTAGCCACTAGCTCTTCCTCTGTATTCACCGGTATTTCGTGTACAGAGGCCTTCATCTGACTACAGAAGAAGAAGTCTAGTGGAGTTAAGTCGGGATTCCGGGCTGGCCACGCAACACGACCTCTCCTCCCAATCCACTTATTTGGGTATTTTCGATTTAGCAATGCGGTGACTTCTGCATGTGAGCCAGTGCGCCATCATGCTGAAACCAAAGTCTCTACCTGATGTTTAATAGAAAGTCCTCAAGAAGCTCCGGTAGCAGAGTACCTAAGAAAGTGAAATAATTTTCAAGTGGTTTTGTTACCGCACTTACCGCAAAACGTTGTTGATGTGTACAAATACATGTTGAGTGAGGATTCTCATAAGCTTATATGTGATTATTTTTATATTTAAATATAGCATCCCTCGTGAAACAGGCTTCACCCGTAAACAAAACTATTTTTTTTTCAAAATTGCTTTACATCGTCGAAGAAGCCAACAACAGAACAACAGTCTTGGCTAGAAGTCGTCAGGTCCGAAAGTTTGCACTTTTTGTCTAGAAAATGGGTAAAGGCCCTGCTCGTTCAGAACTTGGAAAATTGTCACATGATTTAAATGTACTCTATTAGTTATTACTCTTATCATCTTCAACAATATCAAGTACAGCCTCTTAGAATGCAGGGGATCAACTTAATCTCTTAGAATTCCTACCAATTTTTGGCTAAGAACAACCAGTCTCTGTCAAACGTCTACAAATTTTTCTGAAAAGTTGCCTACTTGGTTGGTGACAATTTGGGTATCTTCTCTGATAAATTCTTCGAGCTTCTCGTGCATTACGCCTTTCCTTCCCAAAAACCAAAAGCATGTCAACAAGTTCATCGTTTTGATAATTGTGCATTTTTACATACAAATTATGCACAATAAGCACACAAATTATGAACTTTAAACTATATCAACTTGTGACATACGTACAAACTAGACAATGTTACAGTGCAAAAAGTTTGAAGTACGAGTATCTCGTCCGGTTTCGTTTACTTGTCAAATCTAGTCATTTTTTGGTTTTGTTTCATTGTTCAGTGGCAGCAAGCTACTTCGTTTTAAATGTTTTTTCGTAATACTCATATGTAATTCAAGTAACCGAATAAAGACTTTTTTGGATAGATTGAAAAATGTTTTGGACAAATTTTGTAGCAGATAGTACATATAATGATTTTATAAAAAAAACAATTTAAAATTTTAGAAAAGAGAGTCGAAATAAGTTGTTTATTTTAATGAGTTCTAACTTCCATTTTCGGGTGTAACGACTTAGTATTATATTCCCAAACGCGTACTACTTTCCGTATTTTCAATCATGTATCTAGTACATTATACTCTAAATTTGTACCTTTATTTTTCATTTTAACTTATATTTATATGAATTTAACTTTAAACTTACCTTAATTTATTCTTTGTTATTAATCTTGTTAAACTTGTGTATGTATTTTACCGACGCACGTAGTAGTAGTAACATATATTTATTGACAAATTTTTGTACATATTTACATTGGAATAATGAAGAATGAATGAGGTGTTAATGTATTAATTTGTCAAAAGGCTATCGACCAGAGGTCTTTCTGCCTTGTTTTGTCCAGTCATATGGCGTCAGTTAACGAATGCGTAAAAGGATGAAATGATGAAACGAAATCGAATATGGTTGAATTGGGCTTTTTAAATTTAGGGTTAATATTAGGGTTTCTGGGAAGACAATATTTTGATAAGATATGGAAGTTAAAAGGATTTTTGGAGAATTTTTCAGATAGGAATCGAAGACGTTCTAGGATAGGGATAACTAAAGTGGTATCATAGAGGATCCGACGCACGTTTATTAATAAATACTTCCTGTTTAAGAACATAAATCAGTTTATTTAGAATATTTATGAAATAAATATTAATTTAACAATAGTTTATAACTGGCATTAATATTTGAATTTGTATATTGAATTTTTAATATAATAAGTTTATCAATAGTGTAAGGAGTGTAGCTATTAGAATCTGCAATTTGTTTAATGTTTAATTATTGGGCCAAATCTATTTCGGACAGAACACTCGATCAATATTACCGAATGAAATGCGGCAAGAATAGTTGCTAGCAGTTAGTTTAATCAGAAATTTATTACTTAACAAGATTAGGCTAAAATAGGTTGAAAAGTTTTGATAAATTAGTTAATTTTAACATAACTACTGAGAAATAGTAATCGTAATTTGTAATAGATTAAAGTTTTGCCAATTAATTTAGTTTAACTACTGAAAAACTTAAACGATCTCCTCAAGAATATTATTTATTTTCAATTTGGGAAACAATGTTTCTGCTGAAACTTGAATAGCTGCTCCTACTTCCATAGGAGCTTGACACTTCAAGTTATAGCAGATGAGTGATATAACTAAACAAAAGTAATTTATGATAAATTGCGTTGAGGAAAACCAAAAAATTATGGAATATTTTCAGAAATTTTAACTACGATAAATTTAAATTTACGAATCATTTTTAAAAGCGATTTTTTTTATTTTTAGCTCTTTGTTAAATTTCTATATGGATAACATTTATTTATGTATTAATGTGTCTTTGGTCTTCTTTATTGAAAATTACTTATATAATAATTAAATTTTGAAAGAGCATATGTAATATTTTGGGCGAAAAAAAGCATAGGCGGAGTTCGCAATCACAAATTGTTTTCTTCCACTTAAAACCTTCCCTTTCCATGATACTGAGGGAGCAAATATCCTCTTGGACATCCCGATCCGGATTGGATTTTCAGTAGGTTTTTAGTTCATTTTATTTCAAGCAATAAACTACATAATTAACTTATTTTCCGTCAGTTATAATTACTATTGAAAGAATTTGCAGAAAGATAAATATTTAAACATATGCAGATTTATGCTTTCTGTGAATATTATGAAAAAAAGACTAATTTACAGTAAAATCATTATTTTGGATGAAAGAAAAACATATTTATAGTAAATATAATTTAATAGTAAATTATAGAGTACAATCATACAAATACGATAATCTCAAATACACACGATTCCATAATAATAAATGAATAGACCTTAAATACTAAATTACAACAAAATAATGCGTATACGCGATAGGTCACACAAATATTGTGTTTTCAGTGAAAAAAATTCTTTAAATATTCTACTTAACATTTACTATCACAGCCAGTTCCAGTTTTTTGATAGAGTCAGAGTGATCGCATATAAATGTTATAATTTTATTAAATACGATGAATGAAGATTTAATACTTGAATGTTAAATACGAAATATAAATACACTGATGATGTACACTATATTATCACACTGGTCGCACCCTTGTTGGTCGCGTCGAATAATGTTGTAGTTGATGCTGTAGATTTGCCACAGGTTGGCGTTCTTTTGTGGTTGAACTCGCAGAGGTAGACGATGGTATATATGCCGCCTGCAATGCCCAGGATGACTCCAGTTAAAACATCCCACCAGTGATGACGGCGATCGACAACTCTTGAAATTGCTGCTATAGGTCCCCAAAGGGTAACTATTGCAATCAAGGCTGGCTTGAATAGGACTCCCAACATTGGGGCTTTCAGGCGCATTTGAATGTAGTACTGAAAAATAAATCATAATGCTATTAACTAAATATTTTTGTATATAATTATTATGTTATTAAAGTAAAAACTTACCACACAAAATACTGACGTAAACATCGCTAAACTTGAATGACCAGACGGAAACGACCTTGAAGAATCAATGACAGTATAATGGCTGTACCCGGTGCTAGTACATTCGTAATCGCTGACATATTCTCCTTCAGTGCAGGTTCTGGCAGCATCGGGATCACAGGTTTGCAGGAAATGAGGCCTTAATTCGCCAGCGAGGACCTTGCAAATCTCCGTAATGAATAACGTGGCAGTGAGTCCGATCAACAGTTCCCGGTACCACCTCCAGGCAACTCGACTGATGCTTTTCGGATGAGGCCCTTGTCTCGCAGCCTCGACGAATGTGATCAGGAATAGTGGCAATACGTAACTTACAAGAATCAAACATGACGGGCTAATGGTATCACCTTTGTACTCGAAGGATATCGATGGATCTTTGCAAAAAAATCCGATCTTTCGCGTGGGTATATAACCGAATTCCACTAGAGCGAAAATTGCGGCCACTGAAAATAAAAATAAATACGATTAGTTTTTTCGTACATTGAATATTTACTAATTTATAAATGTGACACAGATACGCAAGATAAACACAAAAGGTGAAACATAAATAATTTGCAGATAGAAAATTACTTGATTTGTATCGTGGAACTTACTCAATAAGTAGAATTGTCCACGGGTCATGATATATGTCGACCTAGACGCATTAACCCGAGATGTAACCTAAATAAGACGACACATTTAATTTTTTGCTCTCAACAGGCACGGAAATGCTACAATTGAATTCATGTGTTTAAGTTGTGTTTCGTACTGTGCCGATTATGTAACATGACTAAGGTAATTTTATCACCGTGTAATATATGTTCAGATTTTTGTTCCCGTGTGTGTACTTACTCGATTTCATATAAAGTATTTCTAAATACAAGATAATATTAACGAAAACCCGTATGTTTCTTATTATTAAAACAATATCTTTTAATAGCTCTTTAAGTTTTTTTTGTATACCCAATTTCAATTTTATTTTCACACTTATTATATGTTAATATGAATATGATTTAGATTTAATGATATAATGTTGTGTATAATCCTCAAGGAATTAAAATAAATTACACGCTGTTATTAATAATCTTTTCGCCAATAAACAGTACGTGATTAAATTGGGTCCGTTTTTCGTGTTGGTAGTAAGCTTCGAAAGATGGACAATTATTTTGTACGTGCCTTTTAATACAAACTTGGTATTATAACGTACTCCATCAACACAAATTACAAGGAAAATTTACACACTTTACTCGTGTTAATTAATTTTCTGGAATTGCGTCGTTTTATGAATATTGTCCTTGTCCCGATCCTCATCCCCATTCCCAAAACAGTTACGAGAATAATTAATTACATGGTCTTTAGGGTATTAAATGTTTAGAGATGATTTGTTGGTAATTAATTTAAGGACAAAAAATTGTTCTTGAAACAACTACAGTGTACGTGAGATAGATTATATATTTTGGCTTAAGTTATTTAAAACCTAATTGGTCAGGCTACAGAAGAATTCAAAATAGTTTTATTATTTTAATATACCTTTTTTAATAATATTCAAAAGCTTCATTATTTGTTAAACAACACTATTATTATTATTATACATAAAATTGCTGAATTATATATTTTTACATTAAATGTTATTTCTATAAATACAAACATATTTATTGACTAATTGATATAAAAATAAAAACAAATTACAATTTATCTCTCTGACTTGTTATATTGAAAAATTATGATTTTTACAATAGTAAGATATAAGTTCAGTTTAAAATGTTTTTAAGCTCATTTCAATTGGAACTGATAAAAATTAAAAAAATATATGAAAAGAATATAATTCAAAAGTAAATGATTAAATCATTTGAATCAGCTCTTTTAAATGTTTAATTAGTCAATTAAAAAATATTAGGAGTAAAGAATATCTCTTAATCAATCAAAGACGAATTTGTATCCTGACACAAGGTAGCTATTCTTTATTGTATATTTTGTAAAAATGTGATACCATAAAACAAACAAACAAACAAGTACTATTTTTCAAACTGTAACATTAAATTAAAATAATTATTTATATTTAATTAATTAATTCTTTTATAGGCCTATACTATGGATTACCACGTAGTAACCATGGTAAACATCATCATGATTCTTTTAGAATTTTTACAAGACATTTTAAGAGTATTCAAATATACTTAATGATATTAGCTAAAAATCTAAATGCTGTCAAAACATCCTGAAGAATTGAGGCAAATAAGAAATTTTTACAGTTCGTGAACCTGTAAAATAATTCATTTGAGTTGAGTTTTCTTTACTTCTTCTCGATCTAATTTTTGCAAAGAACGATTTAACCATTAAAAAAAGATAATCATAGGGATTATATATTCATAATATTAAATCGCTAAAATTAACTTTAAATTGTTTTGAACTAGTTCCGCAGCAAAAATTGCAATAATAAATGTTAATCAAAATGAACAATAGACTAATTTCACATATTACGATAAGTGATTCATTCATCCAAGGACTCTCACTCGTAATTGGTTGTAATGGGAGTGTCGTGTATGTGTGCGTGTGTGAAATTTTTAGCAGCTGCTTCAGCTTTCTCTGATTATTACAGTCATAGGTGGCAGAGTAGTTGATATCGAATTAAAATGCATTTCTAATACATCAACATAGTTTATTTGTATACAGAAGAATTTAATTTTTTGTGTTTATGCAAAAATGTCATCTTCTCGGCATATACAAAGCCCAAAATAGATATAAATTCTTCTAAACTTAGGAAGGAGTCTATCAAAATACACCAAATACATACATCAGATAAATTCCTTTATATTTCAGTCACCATTTTCATCTTCAAATAATATATTTTTAATGTATGTTTTGGCCATACTAATTGCTAAATGATAAAAAATAAAATTCAATCTATAAAGCAATGAATAATAAAGTAATAAGATTACTGATTATTGATATAAATACAATATAAATATATTTACTTAAAAGTAGCTTTAAATACATATGAAGGTGTTAATTTTATATAAATACATCATTAACTTTAATAAATATATCTTCGAAGCTATACTTTACAAAGACTTGTTTTTATATTACATATTGCGTTAAAACTGAATATGCTAGGGTCATACAAAAATTTTAGAAAATTTTAAAAACAATGTGAGTGATTGAATGTTAGAAATGAGTAAAATGATTTGAATTCGTTGAATTACAAACTTAATTTGTTCGCCACTAAAACTTCTAAATGATTAAAAATGTATTCAAATTATCAAATCAACACAAACATGTTTATCATTATAAGACGTGTTAAGTTTTGGTTTTCTTATGTTTCCAGTTATTTGTTTACAAAATTAATATCTTAATATTATTAATATATATATATATATATATATATATATATATATATATATATATATATATATATATATATTTTAAGCAAATATAAATAATGCCAAAATAAATAAATTTAAAATAACTTACGCCAAAAACGTGAAAAAATTTAAATACACATTTTATTTCAATAATATAAGAAATATTTAATGAGATATTTCATTTCAATAACAGATTTCTTTTGTTACTGCAATATAAGTCTGGTGAAATGAAATGAAAATGAAACAAAGACCTTAAAAATAAAATTTTAAACTATCATGATACAACAATAACTACCAACGCTAAATAAAATATAATTTATTATCGGTTTCTTATTATATTTATCTGTACATGTGATAACATTGTTAGCAGTAATTAAACTTGACATTGGCGTCTTTAAAAGACATGTTTATTCTTCTCTATTTTGCTTCTAATATTTAATTTGAAAACTAACCTTGATTTTATTGACGTATGTATAATAAAATAATCTTTATTATTGTAATTAATATTTGTTAATGAAGGATTTCATAATACATTATTAAAAATACTCTCTTATCATATATTTTACAGGAAAGTATATTTTTTTGTTAGAAAGAACGAATTTGAAATTCAATTTTACCTTATCTAGTACATATTGCTAATTCCAGTATTTTGGAAGATAACTTTCCAAATATTTTGAAAT
>CAXAKX010000116.1:0-40327 GCA_963969525.1 Ontholestes murinus | reverse complement strand
ACAATAACAATTAACATAATAACAATAACAATAGACAATAACAATAACAATTACAATTAACAATAACAATAACAAGTAACAATAACAATAACAATAACAATAACAATAACAATACAATAACAATAACAATAACAAAAACAAGTACAATAACAATACAATACAATAACAATAACAATAACAAAACAATAACAATAACAATGACAATAACTATAACAATAACAATAACAATAACAAGTAACAATAACAATAACAATAACAATAACAATAACAAGAACAATAACAAGAACAATAACAAGTAACAATAACAATAACAATAACAATAACATAACATAACAATTAACAATAACAATAACAATAACAAGAACAATAACAATAACAATAACAATAACAATAACAATAACAATAACAAGTAACAATAACAATAACAATAACAATAACAATAACAATAACAATAACAATAACAATAACAATAACAATAACAATAACAATAACAATAACAATAACAATAACAATAACAATAACAATAACAATAACAATAACAATAACAATAACAATAACAATAACAATAACAATAACAATAACAATAACAATAACAATAACAATAACAATAACAATAACAATAACAATAACAATAACAATAACAATAACAATAACAATAACAATAACAATAACAATAACAATAACAATAACAATAACAATAACAATAACAATAACAATAACAATAACAATAACAATAACAATAACAATAACAATAACAATAACAATAACAATAACAATAACAATAACAATAACAATAACAATAACAATAACAATAACAATAACAATAACAATAACAATAACAATAACAATAACAATAACAATAACAATAACAATAACAATAACAATAACAATAACAATAACAATAACAATAACAATAACAATAACAATAACAATAACAATAACAATAACAATAACAATAACAATAACAATAACAATAACAATAACAATAACAATAACAATAACAATAACAATAACAATAACAATAACAATAACAATAACAATAACAATAACAATAACAATAACAATAACAATAACAATAACAATAACAATAACAATAACAATAACAATAACAATAACAATAACAATAACAATAACAATAACAATAACAATAACAATAACAATAACAATAACAATAACAATAACAATAACAATAACAATAACAATAACAATAACAATAACAATAACAATAACAATAACAATAACAATAACAATAACAATAACAATAACAATAACAATAACAATAACAATAACAATAACAATAACAATAACAATAACAATAACAATAACAATAACAATAACAATAACAATAACAATAACAATAACAATAACAATAACAATAACAATAACAATAACAATAACAATAACAATAACAATAACAATAACAATAACAATAACAATAACAATAACAATAACAATAACAATAACAATAACAATAACAATAACAATAACAATAACAATAACAATAACAATAACAATAACAATAACAATAACAATAACAATAACAATAACAATAACAATAACAATAACAATAACAATAACAATAACAATAACAATAACAATAACAATAACAATAACAATAACAATAACAATAACAATAACAATAACAATAACAATAACAATAACAATAACAATAACAATAACAATAACAATAACAATAACAATAACAATAACAATAACAATAACAATAACAATAACAATAACAATAACAATAACAATAACAATAACAATAACAATAACAATAACAATAACAATAACAATAACAATAACAATAACAATAACAATAACAATAACAATAACAATAACAATAACAATAACAATAACAATAACAATAACAATAACAATAACAATAACAATAACAATAACAATAACAATAACAATAACAATAACAATAACAATAACAATAACAATAACAATAACAATAACAATAACAATAACAATAACAATAACAATAACAATAACAATAACAATAACAATAACAATAACAATAACAATAACAATAACAATAACAATAACAATAACAATAACAATAACAATAACAATAACAATAACAATAACAATAACAATAACAATAACAATAACAATAACAATAACAATAACAATAACAATAACAATAACAATAACAATAACAATAACAATAACAATAACAATAACAATAACAATAACAATAACAATAACAATAACAATAACAATAACAATAACAATAACAATAACAATAACAATAACAATAACAATAACAATAACAATAACAATAACAATAACAATAACAATAACAATAACAATAACAATAACAATAACAATAACAATAACAATAACAATAACAATAACAATAACAATAACAATAACAATAACAATAACAATAACAATAACAATAACAATAACAATAACAATAACAATAACAATAACAATAACAATAACAATAACAATAACAATAACAATAACAATAACAATAACAATAACAATAACAATAACAATAACAATAACAATAACAATAACAATAACAATAACAATAACAATAACAATAACAATAACAATAACAATAACAATAACAATAACAATAACAATAACAATAACAATAACAATAACAATAACAATAACAATAACAATAACAATAACAATAACAATAACAATAACAATAACAATAACAATAACAATAACAATAACAATAACAATAACAATAACAATAACAATAACAATAACAATAACAATAACAATAACAATAACAATAACAATAACAATAACAATAACAATAACAATAACAATAACAATAACAATAACAATAACAATAACAATAACAATAACAATAACAATAACAATAACAATAACAATAACAATAACAATAACAATAACAATAACAATAACAATAACAATAACAATAACAATAACAATAACAATAACAATAACAATAACAATAACAATAACAATAACAATAACAATAACAATAACAATAACAATAACAATAACAATAACAATAACAATAACAATAACAATAACAATAACAATAACAATAACAATAACAATAACAATAACAATAACAATAACAATAACAATAACAATAACAATAACAATAACAATAACAATAACAATAACAATAACAATAACAATAACAATAACAATAACAATAACAATAACAATAACAATAACAATAACAATAACAATAACAATAACAATAACAATAACAATAACAATAACAATAACAATAACAATAACAATAACAATAACAATAACAATAACAATAACAATAACAATAACAATAACAATAACAATAACAATAACAATAACAATAACAATAACAATAACAATAACAATAACAATAACAATAACAATAACAATAACAATAACAATAACAATAACAATAACAATAACAATAACAATAACAATAACAATAACAATAACAATAACAATAACAATAACAATAACAATAACAATAACAATAACAATAACAATAACAATAACAATAACAATAACAATAACAATAACAATAACAATAACAATAACAATAACAATAACAATAACAATAACAATAACAATAACAATAACAATAACAATAACAATAACAATAACAATAACAATAACAATAACAATAACAATAACAATAACAATAACAATAACAATAACAATAACAATAACAATAACAATAACAATAACAATAACAATAACAATAACAATAACAATAACAATAACAATAACAATAACAATAACAATAACAATAACAATAACAATAACAATAACAATAACAATAACAATATGCTACGGGGCTTTTACCACGCATCATCTATGCTTATGTGCGGGTAGTACGCAGGCGCGAAGTTGTAACTTATGACTTTATGAATTGCGTACAGCTCCTGTAACAGTGGTGGATTATCGTGGGCTTACCGCTCGGCTCGACTAACTTCCGGTATCCTCAGAGAGAGGTACGACCCTAGATCTTAACAGCGCCACCTACTTGTAACGAGCGGCAATGATAATCCTAGATCAAGTAGGAAGTCCAAAAAACCACAAAGTAATACGGCAAGGTAACATGAACCAACCCAAAAATAAGAAACACAAAATCGGACTAAATCTAATTTAATTTAAAAATAAAATTGCTACTAATTTATTACAAGATCAACTAAATTTAGACTTAATTTAACGAAAATAAATGAAATTAGGCGTATGGCGCAAAGTAGGCAAAACAAAAAAAAGGTAATTGTTTCCACATAATATCTACGAATTTTATAACTTCAAAAACCGAGACCAAAATAAAAATACCCGAATTAAAAATTTCTGGACGACCATATGTTCTTAGATTGAATGTAATTTAAATATAAAAGTTAATGCAAGATAAACGTAATTTTATTGACTAAAATAAGGTAATGCAAATGGAGAAATTTTAGTATCTTACTATTTAAACAAAAAAAAAAGAAATCATTAAAATGATCTGTAAAATTTCCACATCAAAATCCGGCGTAATTACTATTCGTTACACGGTTATTTTACAGAATAGATTACGTAGGGTTGAATACTGCAGTGTTCAATTACATAAATCATACATCATCCATTAATAAATATAAATAAACTATAACGCATACAAACAAAAAGCTATAAAGCATATAAACAAACAAAAACTCTGTTCGTTTCGGTCTTACTATGAATATTACTTTTGAATATTTAAATTTTATGTTATTAAAAAAATTATAGTATGAATAAATTAAATATGCGGTACTTATTTTATTAATTAATTTGGTAGCGGAAATGAAATTAATAATTAGAGAATTATTTCGATTGTTAAATTGAATTGAATTGTTAATTGATTGTTTAAATAGTTAATCACGTGGAAACAAAACAAAAATTGCTTGAAATAAATGATCTAGATTTATAAAATTATTTAAACATTTAACCCTTAACAGTAAGGTAAAATAAATCTTGTTAACTGTAACAGTACGAACACGGTTCGGTATTACACAAACTTATTTTTAGACAAAGAAAAGCAAAACGATAAAATATAATGGAATCGTCGTTTTCAATTAATGTGGCCGCGATAAAAAAAAGGAAAATTTTGCTCTACTCATCCGATAATTCCTGAGTCCTGTAGGGCGACCTTCTTGCACCTCCTACGCCTCCGGAGCAATGTATTCGATCCTCCCCAACCTGGAGTTACTCGGTCAACCACTTCTTAGCCGGGAAAACGGCGATCCAAAACAGAACAAACGGTAGCTGAACGCCAACAGAAGCAGCACACGGGAAGACGAAAAAAGTCAGCGTTGGACTCAAACCAAGCTCTAAAAAGAGCCCTATTGAGAAATAGGTTTTAGTAATACAGCAAACTAAACGTGGTAACTCACCCCTGATGGTGTTGGGAGCTCTTTTTCACAGATTTATTTTTCGGCAGCACGTGTTCGCCACGAGATAATTTAATCCGGCTACGCCGAAACGGAATTCACCAACCAAAATCCAAATAACGATAGTGGTGAAATCCACAGGTGTAATTCTTCTCCAAAATCCGTAATTAGATCGATGGGTTTAAATACCTCAGTAGAGAATAAATTACTTTTATCTCACGATGATGCGAATCGTTTCACCGCCAACAGACAAATTCCACAAATTCTTTTTGCGCGTGAGCTCGTTTAATCAAAACGGCCTTAGTATGGACTTTAATATAGGCCACCTAACATACGCACATTTAGTGCCGATAGTTAATTAAGGAAAAATGAAGACATTTTGCCCATATTAATAAATATATTTACGTAATCAAAATCAGCCTGTAACAACTCCCCCTTTACTCCCCGAGGAAAACTTCCACTGAAGTTTCCGAGTTAAAAGATAACAAATAAAACAACCCGAATAATCGAGAATAAGGAAAAGAAACAACATAGAGTGATGTCAGAATCAGTAATAAATCCGAATAACTCGTTATAGTTGCTGTGTACAAAAAAAAAAGACAAATCTCAACGATAACCGATAAATCAAAACGAAACACAGCACTAACTTGATCATAGAAATGTAAAAATCCCGTATAAACAGTAATATTTCAGAATTGCATCATAACTATGATCTTACTAAATTTAAATCACTCCTAAAGCCAAAAAGTTTGAACGACACGATAATGATAATACTTAATCAAATCCATTTTCATAAGCACATATCAAATCCAAAACCAACAAAACACATAACTTTCAACCATTACATAACACTCTGATCAGGTGGATGGGCCTTTAAATCTTTCGCATGCCAAATACCAACATCTTTATTGTTCATATCTACTAGACGATATGTCCATGGAGAGATTATTTGAGCTATTGTAAACGGGCCTGTATATTTAGGAGCAAACTTTGAGGTGATATAATTACTTGCGTTCGACAGTACGAAATTTCGTTTCCAGACCTTTTGGTTTAGTTGATAACGCGTATCTCTACGCCTTAAATTATATACTTTTCTAGAACGTTCATATGCCTTCTCTAAACGGTGGCGCACATCAGAATATAAGTCTGAAACGTAGTTTGATTTAGGTGGTTTAATCGCAGTACGATCAATTTGAATATTTTCCGTGTCAACTTTATTATCGTTCACAAGATATATCTCTCGACCAAACATAAGGAAGTTTGGTGTGAAACCAGTCACTTCGTGTTTTGAAGAGCGGATCGCAAATCCAACTTTAGGGAGATATTGATCCCACGTTCGGTGATTATCTTGGACGTAAGATGCGAGCATGGTTTTAATAACTCGATTAACACGTTCAACGGGATTAGCTTGTGCGTGATAATATGCGGTGTACGATAACTTAATGTGGTATTGCGTCGCTAATTTTTTAAATAAGTGACTTCGGAATTGAACTCCATTGTCACAAATTATGGTAGAGGGTGCGCCGAATAACAGTATTACATGTTCTTCTATAGTTTTAACAACACTAGCCGCGGTTGCCGTTCGTAGTGGAAATACTAGCACAAATTTGCTAAAACAATCAGAAATGGCTAAGATATAAGAGTATCCTTTGGGAGTACGTGGCAGAGGGCCCATAAGGTCCACAGATAACAATTGCCAAGGTTTCGTAATCGTAGACGTTTTACTCAACATGAGACCGGTCGGTGCCTTTTGCTCAGGTTTTGTTTGAAGACAAACTACACAATTTTTAATATAACGCGCGACGTCAGATTTTAAATGTGGCCAATAATATTTTTCAAAGACGCGAGCTGTTGTTTTGAAAATTCCTCCATGTCCGCAAGTAGGATTATCATGATTTAATCTTAATATTTCACAACGCTTCTCTTTTGGTACAACTATTTTCCAGTTATCTGGTTCGTCCGTAAAAGGTGCATAACGCGATTTTACATACTTAAAAATTTGATTGTTATTTTCGACTCGCCACGCAGGATATCGTTTCGGATGTTTACGGATCTGTTCTATCATGCGATTATACCAGGAATCGTTAGAGGAAATAACCTTTTCAGAACACTCAATTGACTCAATACAAGGGACTGCGCGTGATAACATATCAGGCACTATATGTTCTTTTCCCTTCCTATGTATAATTTCGACATGGTACGGTTGAAGTCGCAAAGCCCACCTCGCAAGTCTACCTTGCGGATCCTTTAAGCGATGAAGCCATAACAAGGAGTGGTGGTCGGTAATGACCTTAAAATGAAACCCTTCTAAATAATGGCGTAATTTTTCTACAGCCCAAATAACTGCTAGGCATTCTCTTTCAGTAGTGGAGTAATTGCGTTCTTGGCTCGTTAATGATCGCGATAAGTAACAAACAACCCTCTCTCCGTCCTCAAAACTTTGAGTGAGTACTGCGCCGAGACCGTACGCGGAAGCATCCGTTTGCAGAACAAATGTGCGTGCAAAGTCCGGGCAATGTAACACCGGGGCGGTAATCAGACATTCTTTAATTTTCTGAAAAGATAGAGCGCAATTATCAGACCATTGGAATTTTACGTTCTTTTTTGTTAAGTGCGTTAATGGTGCGATAAGAGTGGAAAAATCTGGGACGAATCGTCTGTACCATGAAGCCGTGCCTACAAAAGATCGAGTTTCACTCACATTTTTAGGAGGTGGAACGTTAACAATTGCTTGAACCTTTTCTGGGTCTGGATGAAGACCATGAGAATCAACAACGAAGCCCAAATATTTAATTTGGGGTCTACAGAACTTACATTTATCAAAACTTACTACTAGACCAGCAGCGTGAAGTCGATCAAAAACGATAGAAAGTATGTCTAAATGCTGGTTAAAGTCTTGGGTAACGATAACAATGTCATCGAGATAGCAGAAAACATGTTGTTCTAGATCGTGACCTAAAACTTGGTCCATGAGACGTTGATAGGTGCCAGGGGCATTGGTTAGCCCAAAAGGCATAACTTTAAATCGGTAAAGGCCATTTGCAACACAAAAAGCAGTATAATCTCGACTGGCTTCGGCGATAGGAACTTGCCAATAGGCACTTTTAATGTCTAAAGAACTTAAAAATTTAGCATCTCGTAATTTGTCAAGAATACTTGAGATTAATGGTAAAGGATAAGCATCTTTGCGTGTGACAGAATTTAGTGCACGATAGTCTACACAAAAACGATAGGTTTTATCTTTCTTCGGGATGAGACAAACTGGTGACGACCAAGGACTCTTGCAAGGTTCTATAAGACCTTCATCTAACATACGAGAAATTTCCTCATCAATAAGTTTTTGTTTAGGTGGAGAAACGGGATAGAATCTCTGTTTAATGGGTCTGGTGCCTGGTAAAAGCTCTATTTCATGTTCTACCAGAGTAGTACGACCTAAGCTAGTACCCATTAAAATCTTCTTATCAGAAACTAATTTAGTTAAGGCAAGCCTTTGCAAGGGCGTGAGAGAATCTTCACTCTCGATACAAGTTACGGATACGTCAGGTTTGCTACTAGAAAAATGCCAAACATTTTCCCTCAGATTAGGGACTAAATCCATACATAGCCAAAAGTCTATTCCCAATATTAAGGTATGGGATAGTTCAGGCACTACGAGAACATCAATTAATTTAGTTTTATTCATAAGTTGTAAGGGCACGGAAATCGTACCAATAGATTTACAAGTATTACCATTTGCTACGGTACATTGCATCGAATCAGGTATAAGGGACAGACCTAAACTTTGGAGAAAGCGATAACCAGGCATACCAACGAGTGTACGGGTGGCTCCAGAATCAAGTAATCCAAGGATTTTACAACCGAGTACGCGAAGCTCTAAATAAGGACGCTGATCATTTGCTACATGAGATAGTACGTAATCGAGTAAGATTCGTTTATTGGAGTAATTGATCGTTAACTCTCGTTCGGGCGGAGGACTTACACGATCACTTAAGTTCTCCTGACGGCGTTTCCCGAAGAACATGTCGGACAAGTACGAGTGGTTACGTTGGGCGTACCACAGCGATAACATAGTACCTTTCGAGGCATAGAACAATTACGAAATGTATGGCCGATCTGGCGACAGTTCCAACAAGTAACTTTAAGAGCATGAACGGTATTTACAGCATTAATTTCCTGGTCAAAATTAACGGTACTACTACTAGTGCTACTATCAATGGAAGGTGCAGCGGTATGGACAAAGGCAAAGTCTGGTTCGACATATTGACGACGAGGTCGCGACGGTGGTTGGTAATTATCCGATCGAAACTTCTTTATCTCCAATTTAAGACATTCGTCTTCTAATTCACGCAGAGTCGTTACGGCCGGTAATTGCATCGTATAAAATGGAGCTAAGTTTCGAGAAATTATGTTAAGTTGTATGTCATCAGGTATATCTCCATAGCGTCGAAACATGGCATTCATACACGCTAGATAATCGACAAAATGTTCCGAAGGGTCTTGTGTTCGTGACATAATATCTTGAAATAACCGGGCACGATAGTCTGGCGGTTCATAATGTTTTCGCAAAAGTTCTGTCAAACCTTTCCAGTCATAAAAACGATTTCGATTGGCTCTGAACCATAATAAAGCTTTACCCTCAAATAAATCAATCGCAGAATCTAATAATTGCTGATCTGATACATGTCTTGCAGATTGGAGTTCTTTAACGCGTTCTAAAAAAATGTGCAACGTTAAACCCTTAGGGTCACCGTTAAATTTTAAATTCCATCGCTCTACTGGTTGTGATCGAATTATTCTCTGTTGAGGAGCGGGTGCAGGATTTACTGCTCCTACTTCATCAAGCTCAAAATCAGAAATACTACTTTCGCTAACATTGTCAAATAATAAACTAATATTAGGATCGATTGTAGATGGAACAGATTTGTTTATTTGGTCCATCTTTGTAAGCGCTTCAATTACTAATTTGGATTGCGTTTCTTCTTGTGCGTGAGATAGTTTACCGCTTTTCAATCGGTTTACGCGATTTAACACGTGTATTGACCTACTTTGTAAAGCATTTATTTTAAGTTTACTTGTACCTGATATGAATTTTTGTATAGCAGCGTCAAGTTCTGCTAATTTAGTTTCAATAATTTTAAGTTCTGAGTCTACATCGGCAATAAACGTCGGGTATTGTAAAGATCGATTAGCAGTTTCTAAGGCAAGTAAAGGCCTCAAATATGTACGAAGGTCATGAGTAGTTTGAGTTGTTGAGGTAGCAATACCGCGTACTTTTAATTCATATACTAGCTCATCTTTCCTTAAATAAGTAATATTCATCTCCATTTTGACTAACTATTCTAGTAAAAGTTAAAAAAAAAATAATACTAAATTCAAACTAACACAATAGGAAATATGCGAAAGACAAAGACTCCCCCCCTTCTTAAAAGAAAAAAAAACACGCAACAAAAACGAATAATAATGTTAATACTACGACAATCAGTGTGTAAAGCTCACACAACTTATTAATATCCGACAACACAATGTTAGTAATTAAAGAAAATTTACGGGATTACTTCTTAACCATATAACCTATAAGAGTTAGGTTACGTTAAACTTCGACCTAACACAATTTAATAACAAGCTTAACTGAAGAATATCGGATAGTACTTTATAATCCTATCTCGTAACGAAAAAAATTAAAAAAACTAACCGTTAATTAATTAAAGAAACTATAAACAAGAAACTATGAAAAAGTTGCACCTCAAAATATAACTAAAATTTCTAAAGTAGAGGAAAACGAAAAAAACCAAACAAACAAAATGAATTGTCAGGCAGAATCTAATTAAACGTTGGGCGCCAATTTATGCTACGGGGCTTTTACCACGCATCATCTATGCTTATGTGCGGGTAGTACGCAGGCGCGAAGTTGTAACTTATGACTTTATGAATTGCGTACAGCTCCTGTAACAGTGGTGGATTATCGTGGGCTTACCGCTCGGCTCGACTAACTTCCGGTATCCTCAGAGAGAGGTACGACCCTAGATCTTAACAGCGCCACCTACTTGTAACGAGCGGCAATGATAATCCTAGATCAAGTAGGAAGTCCAAAAAACCACAAAGTAATACGGCAAGGTAACATGAACCAACCCAAAAATAAGAAACACAAAATCGGACTAAATCTAATTTAATTTAAAAATAAAATTGCTACTAATTTATTACAAGATCAACTAAATTTAGACTTAATTTAACGAAAATAAATGAAATTAGGCGTATGGCGCAAAGTAGGCAAAACAAAAAAAAGGTAATTGTTTCCACATAATATCTACGAATTTTATAACTTCAAAAACCGAGACCAAAATAAAAATACCCGAATTAAAAATTTCTGGACGACCATATGTTCTTAGATTGAATGTAATTTAAATATAAAAGTTAATGCAAGATAAACGTAATTTTATTGACTAAAATAAGGTAATGCAAATGGAGAAATTTTAGTATCTTACTATTTAAACAAAAAAAAAAGAAATCATTAAAATGATCTGTAAAATTTCCACATCAAAATCCGGCGTAATTACTATTCGTTACACGGTTATTTTACAGAATAGATTACGTAGGGTTGAATACTGCAGTGTTCAATTAAATAAATCATACATCATCCATTAATAAATATAAATAAACTATAACGCATACAAACAAAAAGCTATAAAGCATATAAACAAACAAAAACTCTGTTCGTTTCGGTCTTACTATGAATATTACTTTTGAATATTTAAATTTTATGTTATTAAAAAAATTATAGTATGAATAAATTAAATATGCGGTACTTATTTTATTAATTAATTTGGTAGCGGAAATGAAATTAATAATTAGAGAATTATTTCGATTGTTAAATTGAATTGAATTGTTAATTGATTGTTTAAATAGTTAATCACGTGGAAACAAAACAAAAATTGCTTGAAATAAATGATCTAGATTTATAAAATTATTTAAACATTTAACCCTTAACAGTAAGGTAAAATAAATCTTGTTAACTGTAACAGTACGAACACGGTTCGGTATTACACAAACTTATTTTTAGACAAAGAAAAGCAAAACGATAAAATATAATGGAATCGTCGTTTTCAATTAATGTGGCCGCGATAAAAAAAAGGAAAATTTTGCTCTACTCATCCGATAATTCCTGAGTCCTGTAGGGCGACCTTCTTGCACCTCCTACGCCTCCGGAGCAATGTATTCGATCCTCCCCAACCTGGAGTTACTCGGTCAACCACTTCTTAGCCGGGAAAACGGCGATCCAAAACAGAACAAACGGTAGCTGAACGCCAACAGAAGCAGCACACGGGAAGACGAAAAAAGTCAGCGTTGGACTCAAACCAAGCTCTAAAAAGAGCCCTATTGAGAAATAGGTTTTAGTAATACAGCAAACTAAACGTGGTAACTCACCCCTGATGGTGTTGGGAGCTCTTTTTCACAGATTTATTTTTCGGCAGCACGTGTTCGCCACGAGATAATTTAATCCGGCTACGCCGAAACGGAATTCACCAACCAAAATCCAAATAACGATAGTGGTGAAATCCACAGGTGTAATTCTTCTCCAAAATCCGTAATTAGATCGATGGGTTTAAATACCTCAGTAGAGAATAAATTACTTTTATCTCACGATGATGCGAATCGTTTCACCGCCAACAGACAAATTCCACAAATTCTTTTTGCGCGTGAGCTCGTTTAATCAAAACGGCCTTAGTATGGACTTTAATATAGGCCACCTAACATACGCACATTTAGTGCCGATAGTTAATTAAGGAAAAATGAAGACATTTTGCCCATATTAATAAATATATTTACGTAATCAAAATCAGCCTGTAACAAATAACAATAACAAAACAATAACAATAACAATAACAATAACAATAACAATAACAATAACAATAACAATAACAATAACAATAACAATAACAATAACAATAACAATAACAATAACAATAACAATAACAATAACAATAACAATAACAATAACAATAACAATAACAATAACAATAACAATAACAATAACAATAACAATAACAATAACAATAACAATAACAATAACAATAACAATAACAATAACAATAACAATAACAATAACAATAACAATAACAATAACAATAACAATAACAATAACAATAACAATAACAATAACAATAACAATAACAATAACAATAACAATAACAATAACAATAACAATAACAATAACAATAACAATAACAATAACAATAACAATAACAATAACAATAACAATAACAATAACAATAACAATAACAATAACAATAACAATAACAATAACAATAACAATAACAATAACAATAACAATAACAATAACAATAACAATAACAATAACAATAACAATAACAATAACAATAACAATAACAATAACAATAACAATAACAATAACAATAACAATAACAATAACAATAACAATAACAATAACAATAACAATAACAATAACAATAACAATAACAATAACAATAACAATAACAATAACAATAACAATAACAATAACAATAACAATAACAATAACAATAACAATAACAATAACAATAACAATAACAATAACAATAACAATAACAATAACAATAACAATAACAATAACAATAACAATAACAATAACAATAACAATAACAATAACAATAACAATAACAATAACAATAACAATAACAATAACAATAACAATAACAATAACAATAACAATAACAATAACAATAACAATAACAATAACAATAACAATAACAATAACAATAACAATAACAATAACAATAACAATAACAATAACAATAACAATAACAAATAACAATAAACAATAACAATAACAATAACAATAACAATAACAATAACAATAACAATAACAATAACAATAACAATAACAATAACAATAACAATAACAATAACAATAACAATAACAATAACAATAACAATAAACAATAACAATAACAATAACAATAACAATAACAATAACAATAACAATAACAATAACAATAACAATAACAATAACAATAACAATAACAATAACAATAACAATAACAATAACAATAACAATAACAATAACAATAACAATAACAATAACAATAACAATAACAATAACAATAACAATAACAATAACAATAACAATAACAATAACAATAACAATAACAATAACAATAACAATAACAATAACAATAACAATAACAATAACAATAACAATAACAATAACAATAACAATAACAATAACAATAACAATAAATAACAATAACAATAACAATAACAATAACAATAACAATAACAATAACAATAACAATAACAATAACAATAACAATAACAATAACAATAACAATAACAATAACAATAACAATAACAATAACAATAACAATAACAATAACAATAACAATAACAATAACAATAACAATAACAATAACAATAACAATAACAATAACAATAACAATAACAATAACAATAACAATAACAATAACAATAACAATAACAATAACAATAACAATAACAATAACAATAACAATAACAATAACAATAACAATAACAATAACAATAACAATAACAATAACAATAACAATAACAATAACAATAACAATAACAATAACAATAACAATAACAATAACAATAACAATAACAATAACAATAACAATAACAATAACAATAACAATAACAATAACAATAACAATAACAATAACAATAACAATAACAATAACAATAACAATAACAATAACAATAACAATAACAATAACAATAACAATAACAATAACAATAACAATAACAATAACAATAACAATAACAATAACAATAACAATAACAATAACAATAACAATAACAATAACAATAACAATAACAATAACAATAACAATAACAATAACAATAACAATAACAATAACAATAACAATAACAATAACAATAACAATAACAATAACAATAACAATAACAATAACAATAACAATAACAATAACAATAACAATAACAATAACAATAACAATAACAATAACAATAACAATAACAATAACAATAACAATAACAATAACAATAACAATAACAATAACAATAACAATAACAATAACAATAACAATAACAATAACAATAACAATAACAATAACAATAACAATAACAATAACAATAACAATAACAATAACAATAACAATAACAATAACAATAACAATAACAATAACAATAACAATAACAATAACAATAACAATAACAATAACAATAACAATAACAATAACAATAACAATAACAATAACAATAACAATAACAATAACAATAACAATAACAATAACAATAACAATAACAATAACAATAACAATAACAATAACAATAACAATAACAATAACAATAACAATAACAATAACAATAACAATAACAATAACAATAACAATAACAATAACAATAACAATAACAATAACAATAACAATAACAATAACAATAACAATAACAATAACAATAACAATAACAATAACAATAACAATAACAATAACAATAACAATAACAATAACAATAACAATAACAATAACAATAACAATAACAATAACAATAACAATAACAATAACAATAACAATAACAATAACAATAACAATAACAATAACAATAACAATAACAATAACAATAACAATAACAATAACAATAACAATAACAATAACAATAACAATAACAATAACAATAACAATAACAATAACAATAACAATAACAATAACAATAACAATAACAATAACAATAACAATAACAATAACAATAACAATAACAATAACAATAACAATAACAATAACAATAACAATAACAATAACAATAACAATAACAATAACAATAACAATAACAATAACAATAACAATAACAATAACAATAACAATAACAATAACAATAACAATAACAATAACAATAACAATAACAATAACAATAACAATAACAATAACAATAACAATAACAATAACAATAACAATAACAATAACAATAACAATAACAATAACAATAACAATAACAATAACAATAACAATAACAATAACAATAACAATAACAATAACAATAACAATAACAATAACAATAACAATAACAATAACAATAACAATAACAATAACAATAACAATAACAATAACAATAACAATAACAATAACAATAACAATAACAATAACAATAACAATAACAATAACAATAACAATAACAATAACAATAACAATAACAATAACAATAACAATAACAATAACAATAACAATAACAATAACAATAACAATAACAATAACAATAACAATAACAATAACAATAACAATAACAATAACAATAACAATAACAATAACAATAACAATAACAATAACAATAACAATAACAATAACAATAACAATAACAATAACAATAACAATAACAATAACAATAACAATAACAATAACAATAACAATAACAATAACAATAACAATAACAATAACAATAACAATAACAATAACAATAACAATAACAATAACAATAACAATAACAATAACAATAACAATAACAATAACAATAACAATAACAATAACAATAACAATAACAATAACAATAACAATAACAATAACAATAACAATAACAATAACAATAACAATAACAATAACAATAACAATAACAATAACAATAACAATAACAATAACAATAACAATAACAATAACAATAACAATAACAATAACAATAACAATAACAATAACAATAACAATAACAATAACAATAACAATAACAATAACAATAACAATAACAATAACAATAACAATAACAATAACAATAACAATAACAATAACAATAACAATAACAATAACAATAACAATAACAATAACAATAACAATAACAATAACAATAACAATAACAATAACAATAACAATAACAATAACAATAACAATAACAATAACAATAACAATAACAATAACAATAACAATAACAATAACAATAACAATAACAATAACAATAACAATAACAATAACAATAACAATAACAATAACAATAACAATAACAATAACAATAACAATAACAATAACAATAACAATAACAATAACAATAACAATAACAATAACAATAACAATAACAATAACAATAACAATAACAATAACAATAACAATAACAATAACAATAACAATAACAATAACAATAACAATAACAATAACAATAACAATAACAATAACAATAACAATAACAATAACAATAACAATAACAATAACAATAACAATAACAATAACAATAACAATAACAATAACAATAACAATAACAATAACAATAACAATAACAATAACAATAACAATAACAATAACAATAACAATAACAATAACAATAACAATAACAATAACAATAACAATAACAATAACAATAACAATAACAATAACAATAACAATAACAATAACAATAACAATAACAATAACAATAACAATAACAATAACAATAACAATAACAATAACAATAACAATAACAATAACAATAACAATAACAATAACAATAACAATAACAATAACAATAACAATAACAATAACAATAACAATAACAATAACAATAACAATAACAATAACAATAACAATAACAATAACAATAACAATAACAATAACAATAACAATAACAATAACAATAACAATAACAATAACAATAACAATAACAATAACAATAACAATAACAATAACAATAACAATAACAATAACAATAACAATAACAATAACAATAACAATAACAATAACAATAACAATAACAATAACAATAACAATAACAATAACAATAACAATAACAATAACAATAACAATAACAATAACAATAACAATAACAATAACAATAACAATAACAATAACAATAACAATAACAATAACAATAACAATAACAATAACAATAACAATAACAATAACAATAACAATAACAATAACAATAACAATAACAATAACAATAACAATAACAAAACAATAACAAACAATAACAATAACAATAACAATAACAATAACAATAACAATAACAATAACAATAACAATAACAATAACAATAACAATAACAATAACAATAACAATAACAATAACAATAACAATAACAATAACAATAACAATAACAATAACAATAACAATAACAATAACAATAACAATAACAATAACAATAACAATAACAATAACAATAACAATAACAATAACAATAACAATAACAATAACAATAACAATAACAATAACAATAACAATAACAATAACAATAACAATAACAATAACAATAACAATAACAATAACAATAACAATAACAATAACAATAACAATAACAATAACAATAACAATAACAATAACAATAACAATAACAATAACAATAACAATAACAATAACAATAACAATAACAATAACAATAACAATAACAATAACAATAACAATAACAATAACAATAACAATAACAATAACAATAACAATAACAATAACAATAACAATAACAATAACAATAACAATAACAATAACAATAACAATAACAATAACAATAACAATAACAATAACAATAACAATAACAATAACAATAACAATAACAATAACAATAACAATAACAATAACAATAACAATAACAATAACAATAACAATAACAATAACAATAACAATAACAATAACAATAACAATAACAATAACAATAACAATAACAATAACAATAACAATAACAATAACAATAACAATAACAATAACAATAACAATAACAATAACAATAACAATAACAATAACAATAACAATAACAATAACAATAACAATAACAATAACAATAACAATAACAATAACAATAACAATAACAATAACAATAACAATAACAATAACAATAACAATAACAATAACAATAACAATAACAATAACAATAACAATAACAATAACAATAACAATAACAATAACAATAACAATAACAATAACAATAACAATAACAATAACAATAACAATAACAATAACAATAACAATAACAATAACAATAACAATAACAATAACAATAACAATAACAATAACAATAACAATAACAATAACAATAACAATAACAATAACAATAACAATAACAATAACAATAACAATAACAATAACAATAACAATAACAATAACAATAACAATAACAATAACAATAACAATAACAATAACAATAACAATAACAATAACAATAACAATAACAATAACAATAACAATAACAATAACAATAACAATAACAATAACAATAACAATAACAATAACAATAACAATAACAATAACAATAACAATAACAATAACAATAACAATAACAATAACAATAACAATAACAATAACAATAACAATAACAATAACAATAACAATAACAATAACAATAACAATAACAATAACAATAACAATAACAATAACAATAACAATAACAATAACAATAACAATAACAATAACAATAACAATAACAATAACAATAACAATAACAATAACAATAACAATAACAATAACAATAACAATAACAATAACAATAACAATAACAATAACAATAACAATAACAATAACAATAACAATAACAATAACAATAACAATAACAATAACAATAACAATAACAATAACAATAACAATAACAATAACAATAACAATAACAATAACAATAACAATAACAATAACAATAACAATAACAATAACAATAACAATAACAATAACAATAACAATAACAATAACAATAACAATAACAATAACAATAACAATAACAATAACAATAACAATAACAATAACAATAACAATAACAATAACAATAACAATAACAATAACAATAACAATAACAATAACAATAACAATAACAATAACAATAACAATAACAATAACAATAACAATAACAATAACAATAACAATAACAATAACAATAACAATAACAATAACAATAACAATAACAATAACAATAACAATAACAATAACAATAACAATAACAATAACAATAACAATAACAATAACAATAACAATAACAATAACAATAACAATAACAATAACAATAACAATAACAATAACAATAACAATAACAATAACAATAACAATAACAATAACAATAACAATAACAATAACAATAACAATAACAATAACAATAACAATAACAATAACAATAACAATAACAATAACAATAACAATAACAATAACAATAACAATAACAATAACAATAACAATAACAATAACAATAACAATAACAATAACAATAACAATAACAATAACAATAACAATAACAATAACAATAACAATAACAATAACAATAACAATAACAATAACAATAACAATAACAATAACAATAACAATAACAATAACAATAACAATAACAATAACAATAACAATAACAATAACAATAACAATAACAATAACAATAACAATAACAATAACAATAACAATAACAATAACAATAACAATAACAATAACAATAACAATAACAATAACAATAACAATAACAATAACAATAACAATAACAATAACAATAACAATAACAATAACAATAACAATAACAATAACAATAACAATAACAATAACAATAACAATAACAATAACAATAACAATAACAATAACAATAACAATAACAATAACAATAACAATAACAATAACAATAACAATAACAATAACAATAACAATAACAATAACAATAACAATAACAATAACAATAACAATAACAATAACAATAACAATAACAATAACAATAACAATAACAATAACAATAACAATAACAATAACAATAACAATAACAATAACAATAACAATAACAATAACAATAACAATAACAATAACAATAACAATAACAATAACAATAACAATAACAATAACAATAACAATAACAATAACAATAACAATAACAATAACAATAACAATAACAATAACAATAACAATAACAATAACAATAACAATAACAATAACAATAACAATAACAATAACAATAACAATAACAATAACAATAACAATAACAATAACAATAACAATAACAATAACAATAACAATAACAATAACAATAACAATAACAATAACAATAACAATAACAATAACAATAACAATAACAATAACAATAACAATAACAATAACAATAACAATAACAATAACAATAACAATAACAATAACAATAACAATAACAATAACAATAACAATAACAATAACAATAACAATAACAATAACAATAACAATAACAATAACAATAACAATAACAATAACAATAACAATAACAATAACAATAACAATAACAATAACAATAACAATAACAATAACAATAACAATAACAATAACAATAACAATAACAATAACAATAACAATAACAATAACAATAACAATAACAATAACAATAACAATAACAATAACAATAACAATAACAATAACAATAACAATAACAATAACAATAACAATAACAATAACAATAACAATAACAATAACAATAACAATAACAATAACAATAACAATAACAATAACAATAACAATAACAATAACAATAACAATAACAATAACAATAACAATAACAATAACAATAACAATAACAATAACAATAACAATAACAATAACAATAACAATAACAATAACAATAACAATAACAATAACAATAACAATAACAATAACAATAACAATAACAATAACAATAACAATAACAATAACAATAACAATAACAATAACAATAACAATAACAATAACAATAACAATAACAATAACAATAACAATAACAATAACAATAACAATAACAATAACAATAACAATAACAATAACAATAACAATAACAATAACAATAACAATAACAATAACAATAACAATAACAATAACAATAACAATAACAATAACAATAACAATAACAATAACAATAACAATAACAATAACAATAACAATAACAATAACAATAACAATAACAATAACAATAACAATAACAATAACAATAACAATAACAATAACAATAACAATAACAATAACAATAACAATAACAATAACAATAACAATAACAATAACAATAACAATAACAATAACAATAACAATAACAATAACAATAACAATAACAATAACAATAACAATAACAATAACAATAACAATAACAATAACAATAACAATAACAATAACAATAACAATAACAATAACAATAACAATAACAATAACAATAACAATAACAATAACAATAACAATAACAATAACAATAACAATAACAATAACAATAACAATAACAATAACAATAACAATAACAATAACAATAACAATAACAATAACAATAACAATAACAATAACAATAACAGTAGGGGGAACTAGCCGATTCTAGAACCTCCTCTGACCTTGAGGGTCAGAGGAGGTTCTAGAATCGGCTAGTTCAAGGTCAGAGGATGCGCCTGACCTTGAACTTGATTGACCTTCACGTGACCTTGACCTTTAAACCTTGACATTCAAATGACCTTGACATTCAAATGACCTTGACATTCAAATGACCTTGACATTCAAATGACCTTGACCTTCAAATGACCTTGACCTTCAAACGACCTTGACATTCAAACGACCTTGACATTCAAATGACCTTGACCTTCAAACGACCTTGACCTTCAAATGACCTTGACATTCAAATGACCTTGACCTTCAAATGACCTTGACATTCAAATGACCTTGACATTTATATGACCTTCAAGCGACCTTGACCTTTAAGTAACCTCGACCTTTAAAATACGTGTTATCCTTTTAAATTAGGAGAGAGGGGACGCTGGAATTAAATAAATTGAATTGTAATAGATATTCGAAATTAGTTTTGTAAAGTGTGTTATCCTTGTGTTATTTACAATTTGCAAAAAAAAATGAATCAAGTGATGGTGCGAAGAGTAGGTAGAAGAGAACCTCTCAGCCTGCTGTATATAACTTTAAAAGTTATATGTCTCCAAATCTTGAAAAATAGATTTCAAATTCAGGAATTAGTAGTGAAGGGTCAGATCCCGAAGTCATTGGGATGCATTATGGAATATTGGTGGAAACACGTGAACTGGGTGTATTGTGACGAGAGACCTCAAAAGTTTTATGGAGAAAACCATCATCGGCTACCATTTAGATGTGGTGTTAGATTGAGTCGGTGTGTAGCAGTCGCCCTATTTGCCGAGAGTTTTGCCGCAGTCATGAATATTTGTTGGACTCGGAGATATATTGTAGTGGTGAAGAAAAAATTCTGGGTGGATAAAAATGGGGAGAGGTATTGCGTGCATTGTAGGGGGCTCGGTTACCGTCAGCCAAAACGTATTAAGTTTTTTAGAACTAGGTACTCTAAAACTGTTCTAATGAGTGGTGCTGACGTAGTACAATTCATTAGGCAGGAAAAAAGATACTGTGATTTCTGTTTTGCCATGCCACTGTTTGAGCTTGACGGCCAAGATTTATTTCCGAATATGTCTGACTCGGATTTATCAGACATTGATGATGATTGGCCGGTTTACTATGAGTTGTCAAGTATTTCTGAGTCAGATACAGACATGGAGGATACTGACGAAGATTAAATTGGTTAACCTTGAGTGGAGTGATGTCACTCAAGGTTAACCAGTTAAAATCTGCTAATTTAAAGAGTGGACCCCTTTTCGTCTCTCAGTTCATTGTAAGCACTCAGTTCGACTTCATCGTTCTTCATCATATAGTGTTTAAGTAAAATTTGTTTATTTACTACCCAATAGCACCATGTTTCCCTGCCTAGATTGTGGTAAGACTTTTTCAAGGAAAGACAATGTAAGGCGTCACAAGATAAATTCTTGTGTAGGAAGTGCAAAAGTAGTTCAAGAAAATCCTAGTACCTCAAATGCTAAGAAGCGATCATTGTCCGACGTCGTAACATGTGAAATTTGCAACGTACCAGTAAAGAAGAAATGTATGTCTGGCCACCTAAAAAGTGCTGCTCATAAGAATAATGGATTTATAATAGTTGATGATGGTGTAGAAAAGTTGGCATCTGCATTTGGGCAGAAAAGCGAAACATTTAGAGTGTCTGAACGTGGACATCATGTTGATATGCTCGAGTTTGCACATTTAATAAGAGAAAAAGTTCTGACATTAATAGAAGCTAAACGCGAAATATTTGGTAGTGTTAAAGTAAATTTGGAATGTGGAGGATTGTACTTTTTATCCAATAAGGAAAATGTGGAGATGAAGACATTTAATACCAAAAATAAAGTGTTAACAGTGGGCAGTGATGTTTACGGAAAATATTACGAGTTTATAGATGAAATATTAAATAAAATGTCCGAATTTCAAGAACGTGATTCAGGTATGTATATATAATTTGAATTAATTTTATTTATTTCCTACAAATACGTGTTGAATATAATATGTAAAGATTTTTTATGATTTGATTTAATTTAGAAAGTAATGATGAATTGTTTCTATAGGGTGGACATTATTTGAAATTTTGTATATGGAGGTGACCATAAATAAGTACAATCCATTGAGGGCGTCTACATATATAAACCTTCCGACGTCCATACAATCGAAGAAGGCCGTAATAAATGTGCAAAACAACGATCAGGCATGTTTTGCTTGGGCAATAACTTCTGCTTTACGATCTCCGACTGGATTATCTAACCGGACATCATCATACCCCCACTACTCTACAGTGTGTGACTTTTCGGACTTGGAATTTCCTGTGAAAATAAGAGACATCAACAAGTTTGAAAATAAGAACAATATTTGCGTGAACGTGTACGGTCTCAATAAAGAGATTCGGGATAATAAGGTTAGTTACGAAGTAGTACCATTACAAATTTCAACGGGATTGTGGAACGTTACAGTAAACTTATTGTATATAACGAATGATGATGGTGGTAATAGTCACTACTGTTGGATTCGAAATTTGTCACGTTTAGTAGGAAATCAGTTATCGTTACATGGACACGAAAAATTTATTTGTGACGGATGTTTATTATACTTTAGTTCTATAGAAAAAGTTACTCGGCATAGGGAAGAAGATTGCGGTAAAGTAAAAGCTGTTTTACCTGACACAAATTATCGCATAAATAGTCTGGGTGAAGAAGTACTGTCTAATATTTTACAATTTGAACATTACGAAAGGCAGCTGAAAGTTCCGTTTGTTGTCTATGCTGATTTTGAAGCATTATTATGTCCAGTGGATCAAGTAAAAAATAATATAATGGATAATGAATCATACACTATGAAGTGCTTTCGGCACGAACCCATATGCTTTCGCATATTATATAAAATGTAGTTACGATGATTCATTATCCATTTTTAAAAAATATATCGGGAAAGATGCTGCTATTGAGTTTGTAAAGCAATTAGAAGAGGATATAAAGTACATTTATAATAATCACTTAGGAGTAGTGATACAAATGCTTCCCTTGACAAGTGCTGATCAGATAGAGTTTGAAAAAAATATTTGTCATATTTGTAAGAAAATAATTAGTAATGTAAAAGATAAAGTTCATGATCATGACCATTTAACTGGCTTGTTTCGAGGTCCTGCTCACTCGGTATGTAATGTCAACTATAAAATTCCAAAATTTATTCCGGTGTTTTTTCACAATTTATCAAATTATGATTCTCATATGTTTATAAAGAACATTGCGATGAATGGTGAAGATGTTGACGTAATTGCACAAAATAAAGAAAAGTATATTTCCTTTAGTAAAAAAGTTCACGTCGCAGATTCACAAGATATAAAAGGTAGAATGAGGCGAGTATTTATAAACTTAAGGTTTGTAGATTCTTTTCGATTTTTATCTTGCTCCCTTGCAAAACTTGGTAGTTATTTAGATGACAACCAATGTGAACAAGTACGAAAATATTTTCCTGACAACATTAAGTTCAATTTAGTAAGGCAGAAAGGAATATTTCCCTATGATTTTATGGATTCCTTTGATAAAATAAATTATTCGAAGTTACCAGAACGTGAAGCGTTTTATGATTCATTAACAGATTCTGATGTATCACATGATAATTATAACAGGGCACAGACTGTCTGGCAAGTGTTTAATTGTGAAACATTGGGAGATTATTCCTTACTTTATTTAACTTCAGACGTGTTACTTTTGGCCGACATATTTGAAAATTATCGCAGTGTTTCATTACAATATTATACATTAGATCCGGCACATTACTTTACGGCACCAGGGTTCGGGTGGGACGCTTTATTAAAAATGACTGGGGTTCAACTGGAACTCCTTACAGACGTCGATATGTTTTTCTTTTTTAAAAGGGGGATTCGCGGGGGGCTTAGTATGTGTTCTCATCGTAAATCCGAAGCAAATAATAAATTTTTAAGTGAGTTCAATGATACGCAACCAATATCTTATATTGCATATTTAGATGCTACCAACCTGTACGGTTTTGCAATGCAATCAAAACTGCCTACAGGTAAATTTCGCTGGTTGAATGCTCGGGAATTAGAAAATTTTGATGTTTTACAGATTGATAATAATTCTAGTACCGGTTACGTTTTGGAAGTTGACTTGGATTATCCTCAATGTTTACATGATACACATAACGATTTGCCATTTTGTCCTGAATTGCGTAACCCTGAAAATTCTAAACATAAGAAATTAGTACCAACATTGTACGATAAGGAGAAGTACATTATACACTACATGAATTTAAAACAATGTTTAAATCATGGATTAATATTGAAACGCACCCATAGAATTCTCGAATTTGAACAGAGCAATTGGATGCAGTCATATATTGATTTTAATACGGAAAAGCGAAGACAGTCAAGTAACGCGTTTGAAAGGAATCATTACAAAGCCATGAATAACATTGTATTTGGAAAAACCATGGAAAATGTAGAAAATAGAGTTGACATTCGTTTATTGAGTCATTGGGAGACGCGTTATAGAAAACCAGGGGCGGAAGTATTTATCGCGAAACCAAATTTTAAATCTACCAAAATATTTTGTGAAAATTTAATAGCTGTGGAAATGTCTATTGTAAAAATACATTACAATAAACCATTGTACGTAGGTTTTAGTATATTAGAGTTAGCTAAAACTGTAGTTTATAAATTCTATTATGATTTTTTAAAACGTGAGTATGGCGATAATGTTCGTTTGCTGTACACAGACACGGATTCATTAATAATTGAAGTATTTACTGAAAATATTTACGATGATATCAAAAATAATATTGAGCACTTTGATACTTCCAATTATCCTGAAAATAATGTTCATAACATACCTCGAAACAAGTCAGTTATAGGTAAAATGAAGGATGAATTTGCCGGTAATATTATTACATCGTTTTTTGGTACAGGAGCTAAAGCATACTGCATCAATACACTTTCAGATTGCGTTAAGAAAGCAAAAGGTGTAAAAAAATATGTTATTAAAAAAGAATTGACTCTGTGTGATTATAAACGTATAGTGGAAGAGGGGGGAGAAATTTTCAAGAAAATGTATACATTCCGTTCTGATTACCATGTAGTTTTTACAGAACTAAAAAATAAAATTGCTTTGTCTGCTACTGACGATAAACGTTACATTTTACCAGATAAAATTGGCACATTGGCTTGGGGTCATAAACAAATTAAACAAATTCAAGAAGATGAATGTATAAATCAAATATTAAATGAAGAATACGATAGGTTATATAATTAATTTTATGTTTTTAAGTTTTGTATAAATTGTTACCTTATACTTGTTTTCTATGTATTACGTTTGATTTATGTATTGTATATGTAGTAAATAAGATTGTATAAATTGTTCATTACGTATTTATATTAAAGTACATATTTTTGTATATATAATTTGTTAATGTATTGTATAGGTTGTAAATAAATTGTATATATTTTAAAAAAAGTTGTTTTATTTACTTAAAACGAATACACAGGCAATAAAGTTATATAACATAATTACAACACATTTTTCTTCGATATCCAGGAATTGTGTGAGCTATCCAATCCTAACCACTTGACGAGAACTTTACGTCTTATTACTTTCTCTACCAAATAAACATCAGGGTGTGCGACTTTCTTCAGTTCCACTTCATAGAATCCTCCAATAATATTTTCACCTTGTGCATCCTGCAGTAGATAGGTTCGCGGCATTGTATTTTGCACTTTAGAGATTTTAAATATTTCGTTTGACCAATTAGGTGTATAGTTTTTGGAGAAAGCTTGGCGGTGTTTACTTATTCTTACATGATCACCTACATTGAATTTCCGAGGTAGTGTATCAATCATTTTTAATGAACTATACACTGTATTCAAAAGATGCTTTGCATTGCGATTATTAACATCTTTCGGCTTCATTCCAATTGTTCTATGTACGCTATTATTGTAGTTGTTTATAATAATTGGTAGTAAGTCCAACCATTTATATGTACCTTGCAATGAAAACGCTTTCCACATCCTTTCCTTGATGGTTCTATTAAATCTTTCCACAATGGAACTCTTTAATGTTGAATAAGTACTGTAATGATTGATATTGTACTGTTTAAGGAATGTTTTGAAGTCTGCGTTGTAAAATTCTTTGCCATGATCTGTTTGAATGTTTTTCGGTATGAGTTTCTTTTTGTCCAGTATTGTTTGCATTGCTCGCGTCACTTCCTTCCCAGTCTTAGTCTTTAAAGGTACTGCCCATCCAAATTTAGAGAAAGCATTTATAACCATTAATATATACTTAAATCCCTTGTTCTCCTTTGAATACGGAATCATTTCAACTAAATCTGCTTGATATAAATCTTTTAGTCCCTTCAGAATAACACGACGCCTTTTAAAGTTTCTTCTAGCCGGTGCATGCAGTTCCTTCACTACGTCTTGCTTAATTTTAGACATTATCAGATTCAATTACTATATCAACGGCCGATGCTGATGCTGGTCTGTCTACAAATCGTCTAGTTATTTGAATTTTATCATTGAGTTTCAATGTTACAAGATTTTTTTTTAGTTCGGTCCTGTAGGGTTCACCATTAATTCTGACCCAAACGTTGTCTCCATACATAACTACCTTCACTACTTTACCACTGTACACCTCATTAACAAACGTTGAGGTTGCTGCTTTATTTGTAATTTGATAAATCCCAGGTTCTGCTTCGTGGCCAGTAGTCCACAATCCGATGACTTGTATTGATTTTCGCGTTGACTGCTGCTTTACATCATCTTTCAACTTTTGAAAATGTCTATGTTTTGAAATGCTGTGTCCGTAAAGATGTTTACCAAATTTGTCTACAGACATGGTAGCACCGGTAAGATGGTCACCAAACTTATTAAGAGTCATATAAGTAAACTAACTGTATCCTGGCTGCACACTGAATGACGAGTATATTCAAAGAATATGTTTTTATACAATAATTTTTGCCTCTTTTAATTCTTCGATTATTGAAACAATTTCATTGTTGTGTGATGAATTTCCTGCATGCTGTGAAGCTATTAATAAACGTAACCTATCTACAAGTTCATTGGGGTCATCCCAATGTTTGTACTCGATAGTGGATCCTGGAATTAATTGCCTTTTCATTGTGTTTTTCTCCAGAGATCCTCCACTCTTCCATAATTTTGCCCACCAAACCTGGGGTCTGTCACCCATTAAAATTGGTTTTACTATCGACACATACTTGTACCCTCTGTTGGCTGCAATCGCTTTATTTGGATTATATTGTACACGCGCGGCATTAGTTCGTTGCAATATATCTCTGTAGTTTCGGCTATCCATTAAAGTAAATTTTGAAGGTTTTTTCTTAAATAAGAGTTCATACAGTCCTTTTGTTCCCGTATATATCTGATTATTTATCTTTATGTCTCGTCCTTCGAATTGTATTTCAGAATTTCCAACATATAAATTTCCGTCAACTTCATGTACGCCATATTTTTCGTCGCGGTCAGCTTTTGTATGTGTTTTGAAATATATGAGAAATTGTCTGGGTAATTCATCAAATTGTTGTAATATATTTTGCACTTCTGGGCTATTCAATTGTTCTCTAAAACTTTGCTGGGCATGATACATAGGAAGTGTTACTTCTCCTTCATCATCGTCATCACTATACGCATGTTCTTCTTCTTGTTGTTCAAAATCCGTCTTTGAATCATCATGCTTTTCTACAATTTGAGTTGAATTAAATGGGGCACTTTGTATCACTTCCTCATCATCTAAAAAACTAACATCTCCTTTCCGTTGAAGGTTTTCTGCAGTAGGTGTCATTAAGGTATCGTCGAGTAATTCTTTTTTCGGTTCGTGGTATATTTTCGAAAGTTTTCTTCTCCTTTTAATGTTAAAAGACTGTTTTGGAGATGGTGCGTAGGCTGGTTTAATTTGTGATACATCGAAGTCATTATCATCATCTTCTAGAAATTCACTGGGTTCTAGTCGATTAGCCTCAAGTTTACTTGCTATTTCTTTGAGTGGCTCACTGAGGGGTGAGAACGTAGCTTCAAGATGTTGTTTAGACTCAGCTATGTTTGATTTCAAGGTTCTAATTTTATCACGTAGAGAAGTGCGAGCTTCTGCAAGTTGTCTAGCGACATTTTTGTCCATTGTGTTATCGAAGTACACACTTATACTGAAAGGGTAAAGGAAGTTGTACCCAAATTTATACAATTATAAATTTGTCAAAACCCTTGCGGTATCTCCCTTCCTCTTTACCACAGTCTAAATCAATTACCAATACATCATGAGGATTGACCCAACACGTTTGACAAATGTCCTTAAATTCTTCAAAAGTCATGTCCCCCGTAAGGTGATCATCATATATATGTTTCAAATGCATTGCATCTTGTCGAAAAAGTATTAACAAATTGCTATTATCTCTAATCAGCTGCTTTGGAATTGCACTGTAACTCTGGCATAAGTAAAAACAGTCAATATTTTTATGTCGACCGTATGAAAAATAGTCTTTTATTGTATTGTGACCTGTGGGTGGCACATCATCAAATATTACAATGGAATATTCATTTATGCATGTCGGAACTTCTAGGCTTGCGATATCCGAATATTCATAATAACCACATTCTGGAATCGTTTTCATTAATTCACGTAGAAATGTATATTTCTCTTGGTACAATGAATTTGAACATAAATAAATATTTAAATATCTTAACCCATGCCTTGCAATAAGTAGTGTAAGAAGTATGTTGGTTTTTCCGCATGCACTCGGTCCTATAATTAAGCCTCTCTTACATTCACCTCCGAAAAGGTCACTGTGTTTTTTAAATCTCGGATGTTGTAATAATGCATTATCAAAATTTTGTATCGGTAATGATAATTCATGTGAAGTTACACTTACGGGATGCATGTCATCTCACCAAGAAGGTTTTTACTGAACTAAATATGGAATACAATAAACTGGACAATTTATGACCTCACCGAGATATTTTGATTGTGGAATGTAGCTGCTCATTATTAAGAAAGAAAAAAAACACTTTCAATTTCTTATTGTATATTTTAGCATACATATTAATGAACATGTTTGAATATATAAATACATTATTAAGTTGTTCGCCCGAAGTAGCGGTAAAAATTAATTCTGCGTTTTATAAATTATAGACTTCACCTACATATTATGATAATAAGGTTTTATTTTAGGATGAAGGAAAATATTCACACGTTTATTCTTAAACATTTATTTATTACTTGATGTACATATATTTGGTTATCCTAGCTGTTTTTTTATAACTTTGGTTTTTTTTTTCTAGGCGTATTATATTGTAATAGCTTTGATTTTTATTTTTTCTAGCCGAGTGAAAATTATTTAAGGTTCAAATCAGCAGCGAATATCCGTGGTAACAGGGAACGAAACGTTGACAGAAGTCATCAATGATTATATTCCCTTACATAATATCTTATTGTTGCTATGATCCTTTGCACGGTTTCCTTTTCGCCTCTAATTTGTCTTAATTGCTCTTTTAGGTCGGGCAACAAACCAGGATTACAATTAGACATATTAGCGGCAACGAAATTTAACGATTCAATCATGTTATTTACACGTGTTTCGCTTTCACACAAAGTATCATACAACTTTTGATAAAATGTAAGAGAATTTCTTACTTGGCGACTCCTATTACCGACTTGTCGAGCAATCGATTGACTGTAAGAATTGATGACAGGAGACACGGGCCGGGACGAGGAATTGATGACAGGAGACACGGGCCGGGACGAGCTTGGAACAATTACATTTGAAGGGATTTCGTTGGAAGGGAGTGAGTTACAAGGGATTTCGTTAGTTACGTTAGTGGGTGGTTTAACTGTTATATTTTCCAGAACGGTAACTTTTTGCACATTCACAGAAGTTACCGATGTCTGGGAGAGGATTGTAATTATTTCGGGTTCGATTTCGGGTTCGATTTCAGGTTCGATTTCGGGTTCTGGAATGGATGATACATTCATTAATGATATTTTGGGATGGGAGCGAGTACTGGTTGACGGTGCAGTTTGTTGGGGGTGGGTAATCGATATACTCGACATCGATTCAGGAACCGCCAACAGTCTTCGAAGTACAGATCCTTGCTGTACGTCACTTCTGTCAACGTTTACTGTTCTCCTCCTGTTTCTCATCATGTCCCTCTCGGCACGACGTCGCTGCCTGTACTCTTGTTTTGGCAAGTAATTTCCATATCGCCATCTGTTGCGATTAGAATTAGACGACGACATGTAAAATTGCTGCCCGCTTGCCAAGGAACTTACATTTCCCCGCATTGATGTACTCGCAACATTCTCAGTATCACTTGTATCTTTACTAATACTGAGAATGTCAGCGTCAACCATGGCTTGATTCAGTACATCATTACGGGGTGATGTGCATTCTCGTCTATGAGTTGCAGTCAGCCACCTAGCGCCAGGAGTAACAAGATTCAAAAAATCTGTCATTCCGGAATCTGTAAAAAAAAAGAAAGAAAAATACATAATTATACTTTTTATTTATTTCAGTTCCAATGTATGAAAAATTAAATATTATATAAAAAAATACTCACTCGCTGCTGTTTCACCTTCAGCGGCAGAAATGGTTGCGGTCGGTCTGCACGCTCCGTCTGGTACCAGATTTTCGCCGGCCGGGCTTGTAACGGCAACGGTCCGTCTACGCGTTCCGTCCAAGGTAGGATTTACGGCGGCTGGAATTTCTGCTGGCGGCGGCGTGCGGAAAGAACCCAAAATTTTGTATCCCCACTCCTTTTTTCCCACTCCCATCCCCTCTGCATTGAAGGCGTGTTAAAAGGAGGAGACGTTGGTAAGGAGGAGTGGTCTGTAAAAAGAAATATTCTTCTCCTCTCCTTTTTTCCTCCTTTCTTTTTTCTTTCTTTTTTCCCTTCCTTTCCTTCCTTTCCTCCTTTTTCCTTTTTTCCTCCTTTTTTTCCTTTTTTTCTTTTGCTCCAATTGGAAAAAAGACCTCATTGGTCATTCAATTAACTTAATTAATAAATAAATTGTTTGAAAGAAATAAAAATTAACACTTTCTTCAAATTGGGTTACAGGAATACAAATAAAACATTATTAATATACTACAATATCTTTATTAAAAAACGTTAGTTAATTTACACTTTTTGATTAATTTCTAAATGTTTAAAAATACATCCATGACAATCTTTTCTTGAAGGGGCAGGGCCATCGATATGAGTGCGAATGTTGTCTTGGTTATAATGCTGCAAACAAGGGAGCTTCTCCCTTAAATCTTGATTTGTTCGATAATGTGATGGCAATTGATGCCACAACATGGCGACGTTTTGAGCGGTCATCCTTTTCAGTATGTAGTTCAGGGGCAGAAACTCAAGATCTTCATCAGTAAGACTTGCAGTACCGAAATCCTTTTCGTACTTTTCTATAACTTCCCAAACTTTGTTTATAATCCATTGTCCATATGTTGAACGAATTATCCAATAACCCAGACTTGTCATCATGAACAACACAAATGCACTAGCAAAATTGTACAAGTTCACGGTTTATATATCTACACCTTTACATGATGACTCCTCCTCCTCCATATCATTTGATTTCAATAATTACGTATAAATGGAGTTAATTTGTATACATTGGTAAGTGCACACACACAATCACTTGATGTATGAAATGTACAATACGGTAGAGTTTTTTGTATGTTTGATATGTTATCACTCACTTCAATTACTGGTTTATCAATTACTTTGCTGATATGCATTGCTTTTTCGTGACCCTTTACATATATAGTACCTATATTACGAGTCAAACTTTGCAAAATTTCTTCAAAATTTTCCAATGGTACAAATCCGTCACTCCATTTTAAACAGTGATGATTTCTTGTCAACCAATCGACAGTCCTTTTATCTCTTCTACTTAAAAACGTATATTCATAGGGAGGTTTGAATATGAAGTGGCTTATGCATCCTTTACTATCACAACTTGCTACTTCTTTAGGTATAAAATGATTTTTTCTTACTTGAAATCCTTGTATATCAATAATAATATATTTTTTTACTTCCATTGCAAGCCACTTGCACTTCACTTACTAGACACTCTGCCTTCGATGATGATCTGCACTAAACTGATTATTACGTAAATATAATTGCAGTAGTATTCTTACAATAACTCCTTAACAACTTTCGTAAGAGGAGTGTAGTAATACGCTTTATCGTGTAAAATTAGGCAATACGCTGATGTACCCGCTGGTACAGCCTCTTTCGTATTAAATTCCACTTTGATTTCTACGGCACTTTTATGAATAGTGTCCGCTTGATACATGCAGTCAATTCCTACTAGCGGTGCAACTGCTAAATATTCCTTAGGAGAAAACATTGGTTCACTTTCCTGTACATAGTAAGATTGTTGAAACCTTGCATACATGTCGTATAATATGGCATACTGATTTTTTGTATAATCAACATTAAGATTATCATAAGGGTAACGAATTCCGTTTAAGTATACATTCAAATTATTTAATTTTATATTATCAAACTTTGACATACTCTTTGATACGTTTCCCTTGCGCGCCTTTTGAAATCCAATTATTATAAATCTTGGTGTTTCCAGTTGTGATGAAGTTTTTACTGCCCAGGTGTGTTTCGTTGTTTCCGGTAGTGAAGGATACTCATGAATTTCCCAACTTCTGAATGGTATGTGGATGTCGACATTCTTCTCTGTTAGCTTTGTTAATGATAATTGCTCACGAAGGCCCACGGTAACATGAGGAACCCTCCATATCACTTTATCTATAATAAGTTTCACTTTCTCACCTTTAGATGCCTCAGGTTGAAGAATTACATCATTATCGTCGTTATTCCTTATTAATATTAGCTCTTGCCTCACATTCAAAACAACTTTTTTATAATCTTCTGCAAATCCTAATAGTGTTCGTAACGGTACACTAAGACTAAAGTGGCCGTTTTCATCTAATGCATCGCATGTCTCTGCATTTTCTGCCCAACCAGCATTTTCCAATTTTGTTATTTCATTTTTTGTAAACGAAAAGTATCCCTTCATAGTCGATGTGACGCCAAGATTCCTCACAGAGTCAATCTGAACTCCGTTCATTAAATATCGAATATCACTAAACATGAACGCTACTGGATTATTTACTAACTTTGCAGTCTTACTAGCTTCATTTTTATCCACTTTTCGAACACTCCCTTCTACATATAAATAGCTTTCACCAGGTATAGTATAATTGTCTATTTCCGGAACATTAATTCGTATTTCGTCATTATGATCAAAACTTGACGATCCAAAAGGTTGATGTGTATGATATTCGTAACTTACTATAGAGTTATTTGTTTTTATCTTCTCGGTCACATTTAATATATCCATTATATTTATTATTGCTTCAATAAAGTAAATCCCAAACTGCTAAGATATTTTCTATTTCGTTGTGTTAACGGTTTCACTTCTCTTCTTACACTGGAGGATACCTTACGACTGTCCTTCCATTTATACTTTCCTAATCTATCCATCGTTAATACAGAAGACTCTTTTTTTCTTTTCAATTTTCCGTATATTTTCATAGTGAAAAACGAATTCAACTATTCCACTCGCCTTAGATGTACGCTTACCGTTATTTCCTCACTTCTAAAATTTACTAAATTGTTCGACTGATCCAGTACTCGCACTTTCAATGAACTGATAATTTTTCCCGATACCGGTAAATATATACGTTCCTGTGGAGATTCAATTATTTTGAAGCCTGCCGGTACTTTTGGGAAAAAATGGTACAACACGTGAACAGGTTCTCCGTTATTATAAGATCCACTTACCACATTGCAATATATTTGAATTGCGTTTACTTTATTAATATCAACAATCTTATGAGATTCGCAATGTTCCCCTTGCATAACAATATCTCTTTTAAATCCGAGTAAAGATCCAATAGTATTCTTTTTTGAGAAATCAATCATCACCGAAGTCTTTATACTCACTTTTTGCGTATTACTATTTCCTCGAATACGGATGAGTACATTATATTGTTTATACTTATCTAACAGTTCTTTCTCTATGTACTCATTAATGTCCTCTATATCATAAATTCCCATAGGTAATGTAATTACGTGCCATTTATTATCACTCGTCTTGAAATGAAATAAATTGTTTGTCTCGTCCACATTTGGTATTGAATTAAATGATTCAAAATTCATTAAAGCCATCTCATATTCTTCATCTTCATTTAAATATATTGCCGGATTGAAATCACAACTCAATTCCGAACTTTTACCACTTAACGTGAACGTATAAGCGTGCGATGTCTTCTCCATGGCTTTCGTTCTATAAGTAAATACAATAACTTGCTACACTTCCTTATTAATGGTTTAACAAGAATTTCAGACTAAGCTGCCCACAATTTGTTTCAGTATTTTTCTGATACTTTATGTAATTGTAAGATATTTCATTTTCACCATTATTTGATAAGAAATATTCTTCTACCTCCTTCGGCGGTCGAAGATCTCCATAACTATCAAAATATTCGACAGATTTTCCACGTTTTTTATAAGCTACCCAATGAGTTCCTTGACCTTCCTCATTATCTAAATTGATGATGCCGCTTTCAAGCTTTCGAATTCTTTTCGGTAATGCATTCCTCATAAACACACCTCTGAAATAAGGTATGTGATGTTTCTTTGCATACTTAATAATATCAATATTAGTTAATGGTCTACGAAGGAACTCAGATCTTAGTTTTTTGAATTCAAACCCAAGTACAATCCACAACCCTTCTTATACGGTTTTATGTAAAATCCTGAACCAATTGCTTTAGCTTCCATTACCCTGTTATGTCTTGCCTCTTCCTTTTGTTGCTCATTAGCAGCCTTAGCATCATTTACTGCCTTCGCAATAGCTGCAGCACCGCCACCCAAGGATCCCAAAGCGCCCAATGCCGCAAATAATGGTATTAACGGTAGAAATCCTCCTTGTTTAGGAATAGGTATCACCCTACGTCTAGGTCTACCAATACCTCTTCTATTTCGTTTTAAAACATTATACGCAATTTTTACAGATCCCTGAAGACTTTTGTCGGGACTACGTTTAATCGCTCTCTTTGCAAGCTTCATTGCTTTGGCAAATGATAACGCACCACCTCTACTGATTCTTCTCCTTCTTTTTATCTTTTTAGTTTTTAGTTTTCTCCGTCCATGTCCCATACCCATAGCAGTTTTTGCCTTCATTACTCCAGCAACTGTTAGTGAAGCTGCTTTCTCACCTAAACTTGCACCACTACTTGTTATTCTACTCTTTGCAACTTTGTATAATTTTTTATCTGCCTCGTGTCGTTCTTTTAAGTTGTCAGATTTACTATAAGCAATATCGTGCACTTTACAGGCTTCGTCCAATACGTTTATACCACTGTCGCCCTTTGCCAACCTCTTTTGCAATTTAGTTCCCGGACCGCAAAAATTATATCCAGGTAAATGTACTTCGAAGGGAAGTTTATTTATTAATTTGTTTAACAAACCACTACCTTTCCGCTTTGGTTCACGATTGTAACTAACCACGTTTTGACCAAGCATCACTTTTTATACGGGTTCAAACACACAATAAACAAAACGCAATTAAAATTTGACACAGTTTATTTTCTTAATTAATGCAGTACAAACATGTCTACTTCATCGTAATCCTTTCTATACTAAATAAAATACAACTCGCACTATCCTAATATACCTACTAACTATTCATAAATCTATTACAATATATTTTATTTCTATGGTTTTCACTCAAAACATTTTTTGATTCAATTTCAAATCTTTTAATACGTCTATTAAATCTACATCTATCCAACGCACAATTTATCCAATCACTTTTCCTTGCCTCTCTATAAGCGTACAACCAGACATAAAGGGCGTGAGTTTTGTTCTTACTTTCACAAAATGTTACGGTTTTTGTTTTCTCCATTATACGATGCATTTATGGCTTGATGTAAATCTAAATCGTACATTATTTTATCAATTCCAGAAGTCATCATTTCCTTAAAAATCGCCACTTGCTCAGAACAGCTCCCATTAAATACAGTTTCTAAGCGTTTTCTCAAATCACCTTCAAAATTTGGTAATAAATCCAAGCAACGGTAATAAAAGTCACCGAAATCTAAATTTTTTAATAACTCCAATCGGAATGTTACAACATCACTTAATTTCCAAACTTCACGAAGACTTTCATACGATAAATACACAGAGTCAGTTCCAACTGTTGCTTTCAAGACTTTGCGATAATTATCAACATAAATAAAAGACACACTTAATTTGTTTATATTTATATAATTATCTAGATTTTTTGTATTAATTGTTCTGTTAAGACAATCTTTAGCTTTATTAAAATCACTCCATGTTTCTGAATCTAGTGTTATGCCTTGACCTCGATTTCCCATTAATCGGATAACAGGTTCAAAATTTAAATCACTGTCCAAACCAACACATATCCACTTTGTTTTACTTTTATTCAAAAAATATGTTACTGGAGCTAGGAGAGGTTTCAAAACATTTTCTTTTTTTCTTTCTGGTGTATTATTAGTACACTGATCTCCATTTGCACATTCTTGATTATTACTTGCAATTAGTGGTTCGCGTTCTTCTTCGCCAAAATCATGAAACGAACAGATATTCAAATTTGGTAACTCCAATTCTGGTTCTTGTAAAAATTGTTCAAAAAACCCTTCCTCTTCTCCACCTTCTAGTCCATGAAGACTGCCCAACGGTTGTTGACTCGGCAATTTATTTTCATTACTCCGATTACGATTTGCATCTTTATTAGTCCAAGTTCTCATCGAATACGGCTGGTAGCGTTGCACTAGATGTAAATTACATAATTATATATTAGTGCTATTTACTTTTTAATATTAAGTCATGTACTACTTACTTGCTTTTTTGATATTGACGATGGAAACTTAAATGATGCACTGCGAAATATTTTCAAAATATCCTTACTTTTATACCTAAAATCCGACTCGGAAAATAAAAAACAATAATACACCATGACCTTCACCGACCGCGTGTTAATGTCAAGATACAAATAATCTAATACATATTCAAATCACTCCTCACCGGTCTTAAATATCACTCCGCACCGGTGTTCAATGACCCAACTCGTTTTCTCGCATCAGAAAAAAAACACGGCAAACATAATGCGGAGGCAAGTTTGCCCGTCTCTAAAACTTTGTGTGACCGTATGTTATCCCATTCGCGAAATACATTTTGTTTATAAAAAATATTTGTTATTAATAAATAATTGTTATTAATTAATACATTATTATTAATAATTAATTGTTATTAATAAATTGTTATTAATAAATTATTACTAATAATTAATTGTTATTAATAAATTATTATTAATAATAAATTATTATTAATAAATAATTATTAATATAAAATTATTAACAATTAATATTAATATAAATGAGTTATATTTTATAAATTACCCAAATAAGATTATGCCGTCCATATGTATGCTCCCCTATCAAGTTTATTGTCTATATTAGAAGCTATTTACTCATTTAAGGTCATTCACCATTGGACCGTCGTAGGGGTAACATCACGCATCGCTCCTAGCTGATCTTCTAACATAACCTTAAATTATGGAACCGTACTATGAATGTCTAATAAGGTAGCCCTTTATTGGGATCAAGGTCGCAGTTCCAGGCCTCCGACACCAATAAAGGGTCCCCTTACTGGGGCCAAGGTCAAGGGAGGTACACTCAATTCTGGAACCTCCTCTGACCTTGACTCCG